>JALPQI010003822.1:0-63907 GCA_025490895.1 Thaumatotibia leucotreta | reverse complement strand
TTAGTATAAGTAAGTAAGTTCCTTTTAAGATTTGCTAATATTTCCATGCCTTTACGGGGCTCATGTATGATACGTTTATTTTGTAAGATCCTATGTACTAGATGAAAGAAATAAATTACTTGATTACTTTGAACAAAATTGCAAATTAAGTTAGGTTCAGGCAAGTTGTTTTAACAAATGCATACGTTTTCATTATGTTTTTTACGAAATTTAGTCCTACAAAATACGGCTAACGTCGTCTTTTTATGGACGCGGCGTGTACTTGCAGCGTCGCGGCGGAAACGCAGAATAAATGCCAAGCCACACGGGATGCGTGAGCAGCACGTGTACGTGGCGTGTGCGTTGTAGCGTATGTAAATGTCATATTAGATGGCACACCGCTTTCGCGGCGTCCACGTGCGCGTTACATACAAGCGGTGGCCATCTACTTTGACATTTTCGACGTCAAAACGCGCACGACTCGCGCACGTGCTGCGCACATATCCTGTGTGACTCGGTCTTAAAATCCTCTTAGTATCGTATGTAATAAATATACCTCCATATTTTTCTAACTGTAACGAGAGATTGACAAAATGATATATCGACATAAATATTATCGATGAGTACCTACACCCTGTTCTTTCTCATAAAAATACTAACTTCGTAAAAACAGATAATCAAGAAATACAGGGTCCTAAATATCTAATCCCTCGTATTGATTGGCTCTATACTCCTATGGCTTTAGAGTACATTTATTAGTCTTTGTTATTTTGATGGGTGAGTGCTACATACAAGATTATGAGAAAAATAATGTATTATTTTGAGTGGTATAATTGACATTCATGTAATTTATCTCACATTATTTATTTATTAAATTATCGACTACAATATATATTTATCGACTACAATATGACTTATCATCATCATCATCATATCAGCCGAAAGACGTCCACTGCTGAACATAGGCCTCCCCCAAAGATTGCCACAATGACCGGTCCTGCGCCACCCGCATCCAGCGGACTCCTGCGACCTTCACCAGGTCATCAGTCCACCTTGTGGGGGGCCTACTCACACTACGCCTTCCGGTACGCGGCCGCCACTCAAGAATCTTCCCACCCCAACGGCCATCGGTTCTACGCGCAGGTTCGTGGTCCTAATGAAGCTCAGAGGTGTAGCTTATTTCATGTCTTGCATCACCTACTGTTTTTTTACTGGTTGCATTGTTTCATTGCCCAAAGGTTGTCCGGAAGAGATCGCGATAAGACCGCCTGTTGTGTTACCTCTACCTTTAAGATTTGAATTTTTTTGTTTTCTTCTTTTTTATACGTATGTTACGAGGTGTGCAATAAAGAGTATTGTATTGTATTGTATTGTAGCTCGTTAGCGATTTGATGCCAATTAAGCGGTTTAAAGGGTATTTGGAATATGACTTATGTCGATGTTTAATTTTGTCAATCTCTCGTTCCTGCTAGAAAAATATCGAGGTATAGTAATAAACTAACCTGGTGCGCGGGCATTCATGTGTCGGTCCCGGGCGCTCGCGGCGCATCACCGCACGCGCAGCGGCTGCTACACACGCACCCTGTAAAAACACAACAAAACATCATTATTAACATCAACATCATCATCATCATCATCATTTCAGCCATAAGACGTCCACTGCTAAACTTACACACTCGACTGAACTCGGCTGAACTTGCAACTCGAGTTAAAAACTCGTTGCCAGGCAACAATTTCAAAGTTTTTTTTTATTTTTTCAAAGATTTTTATTATATTATTATTTACAGGTATTTTGAATATGATTTCTACTCAGAATCGTGAGATCCTAATAGGAGAAAATTGTTTTCGCAAAATTTACATACATTTTTCGAACTTTCCATTTAAAAATTGTTACAGAATGGAAAAAAACTTTTAGATAAAAAAAAATTCTCCTGAGTGGAAACCGTGTAAAAGTACCAAATCTAAAAAAGTGGGAGGGACAACTTTGAAAAAATCGCCGAACTGTCACAACAATGTGCATCGTTCCTCAGAAAACCTCAAAAAAGTAACAAAAATACTCTTACACAATGATTACTTTAAAAACTCCTATGCTAGGTTTAATTTATCGCCCATTTTGGTTCACACACTGCAGAACATACATTTAATATATTAGGTATCATTCCAACGTATTCTGAAAACCCAAATTAAATTATTTATTAACTAAATATTTTGATTTGTACTTTTTATTTTTCCCCAGCAGTCACACTACTTAATACTATATAAATTATAAATATTAGATGTTATATACCAAAGAAAAACGACCAAGTTCATTTTTCTTTGGTATATGACATCTAATATTTATAATATTATCATTCGTTTTGTTTTCTTAAGCACCCTGACAATTCCAAACAATCAGGTCAATAGATCACTAAACTTTGTAAACAGTTAAAAAACTTGTACAACGATGTTTAGCAAAAAATTTACAACGGTGCTAAGTTATTAATCAAATTGCATCTTTTCAAGTATCGCTTCATTAATTCAAGACCATTATAAAATTCACAAAGGTTTACGTCAATTACTATCATGTAACGTTACCTTTATAATAAGGTTGCGATTCTATACATTTCAATGGAAGGAAGCAAAAAAGTCATTCATATTCTAACAGTTCGTGTATGATATATTACATGCCGTCGCCTGTCTGTGATACACAGTACACACCCGAACAGAATTGACTGACTACATGTGACCCTTATTATAAAGCTCATAACGGTCAAGAACAATCAGTTAATTGTAGGTACATTTTCAAGATTATACTTTTAATACAGATGGTGCCTTTTTTAGGCTCTAGTGCGAGAAGAGTGTCATTTTACGTCAGGTCCAAAACTTTGGAGGGCTAAAAAACGTCGTACGAGACACGTGCAAAAACCGAATTTCATGTTTTTCGCACTTGTGTCGTAATGGACTATTTCAGTACAGATGCCTTTTCTACGCGCTAGTGCGAGAAGTGTCTCATTGTACGTCAGGTCCAAAACTTCGGAGGGCCAGTACTAAAAAACGTCGCACGTGACACGTGCAAAAACGAAATTTGTAACTCGTGTCGAATTAAAACATTGCCACTCGTTTCGACAAACAGTTTTGATCCTAATTCCTTTACGATAGTGGCCAAAAATGTGTACTTATTTTCGGCTTTGACTGCTTACATTAAAAATGGTACATTCAACAAAAATTTAAAATAAATGAGGGTAGAAATTTTTATTTTTGCTTCGTAATGTGCTAGCGAAATCCTTAAAATCAAATCAACGAAAGTCGAAATGCAAAAGTGTAATAAGCCGATAAGCGGATTTGCGGGTAGGTAATATAAAATGGAGCAAATTGAGTGGAATTTATTTTATACTTTAGCGAAAAATTGTCATATCGACGGTAGAAAGGCTAATTGGCTTAAGCGACACTTTGGGCGATATTGAGTTATTTATATCATCGGAATCGGCAGATTTTTCTCCGTCGATTGAGCTCGGTTTCATAGCGATCAGACGATTTTGATGGCGATTAACACTCCTGAAATTTGGTACAGCGTTAAAAAAATCAAGGCATGAAGCAACACAAAAAATTGCATTTTTGAATGAAACGTGACTTGACCCACAAACATGTTTGGTTGGTTCCCGCTTAAGCGGTTTTTAATTTCCCAACTTTGCCATTCGTTTTGATTTGAACCTTTTGGCTTTACTCCATCACACACGAGCATTGTCTTTTAAGTCAATTGAACTTCAACAAAAAAGTGCCACCGTAGGCGTTTGAAGCATTTAGCCTCCATTTAAAATAAAAGAAGCATGTCGCTTGAACCATTTAGCTCTTCCCAATTTTTTAGGGCATGGGTCGCTTCAACCAAATACATAAAACCCTAAACAATAAAATGTATGTTACTTAAGCATTTTGAACCTCTTTTTATAGATGAGAATGTCGGTTGAAATAGAATATTTGTTTGACCTGTGTCATTTAAATCCTTATAATAAAATCATAATGCATCATATCAGTGTAGCTTAAATCATCAAAAATTTCTATGAGAAACTTAACTCGGCGGTACAATCACACTCTTGCCGCCGTCGGTGCTTTTTGAGCCGTTCGCCTATAACTACCGCCGCCCCCCGCGTGGGCGCGTCAATCACTTGGAGCCTGTGCCGGTAGGCGCATGTGCCGTAGTGATTTGTGTGTGATACTGAAATCGTGTATTGCACATTATGAAATAATTTAATTATTTTCATTGTTATTTCTTGATTTTTTAATAATAATTAAAGTTTAAGTCTAAATACTTACTTACGTATTTCTGCCGCTTATAAATATTTAAAAAAAACTGACTACAGATATAATAAAAATTAAGATTAAAAAATGTAACGTAACTATCAAGCGTAGTAATTAATTAATTAAAGATGCTAGGCAAAAAGAGCATTTTTTTCCAATAAAAGCGACAGAAAGGTTATTGCGGATGAAACGCTGTAATCAATATCCGCAATTTTTTTAAGACTGATTCTGCCAAATAACTGTCTAATTATGTTATTAGAAGCAAATTTTTTTCTTTATACAGGTTGGTCCAAACCTTGACGTCAAAAATTTTTTTTTAGGTTCCCTACGTCATGGGCTATCAGAATATACCCCATGTATGTTAGCCGATTTTTTGTAGTTTTCGAGTTATGAATTTTTGAAATTTTTTTTTTGAGAAATTCTGGAATGAAGAAAAATATTGATAAAAAAAACTATTAGGTTTTTTTAATATTTTCTTTCTGTGAAAGTATTACTACAAATAAAGCATTTACTGACAAAAAAATTTGCGTCCTCACTTTGATACAAGTAGGATAAAAAATACAAAATTCAAAATTTTAAGTTAAAAATGCATCAAAATAGCATTAATGTACTTAAATAAAAAAAATAAAACGTATCCCAAGGATTTTTGGTAATGTAAAGACTGCCCCAGACCTTAAACCTTCGTAAAAGCAAAAAAAAAGTTATACTTAATAATGAGGATTTTTCGGAGTAGTCGGTCAAATAAACTTAAAAAAAACTTCTAAATTTTTAATTTAAAAATAAAGTGAAATTTCGTCTGTTTTGTTGTTCTTATCAATAAACAAAGACAGAAAATACCACGAAAACTCAATTTGTGTAGTTATTCAAGTCATTTTTTACTACTTTAAAATTTTAAGTTTTTTTAATAGTAGTAGTAGTTTATTTGACAGACTACTCCGAAAAATCCTCATTATTAAGTATCACTTTTTTTTGGCTTTTACGAAGGTTTAAGGTCTAGGGCAGTCATTACATTACCAAAAATCCTTGGGATATGTTCTATTTTTTTTGTTTAAGTACATTAATGCTATTTTGATGCATTTTTAACGTAAAATTTTGAATTTTGTATTTTTTATCCTACTTGTATCAAAGTGAGGACGCAAATTTTTTTTGTCAGTAAATGTTTTATTTGTAGTAATACTTTCACAAAAAGAAAATATTAAAAAAACCCAATAGTTTTTTTTTATCAATATTTTTCTTCATTCCAGAATTTCTCAAAAAAAAAATTTTCAAAAATTCATAACTCGAAAACTACAAAAAATCGGCTAACATACATGGGGTATATTCTGATAGCTTATGACGTGAGGAATCTAAAAAAAATTTTTTGACGTCAAGGTTTGGACCACCCTGTATAGCAATAAAAATTGAGAAAAACGATTTTCATTCATTTTGTTTTCTTTAGACCTGCAGAGTAATTATACCTTTGTCTCTACGAGTAAATATCCGAGCTTCAACCACCATGTTTAATCATATTCATATAATTCCTGAGATTTAAGCAATCCGTTTTTGAATGAGTGTGTGTCATTAAGACAATTAGAATCGCCACTTATTTCCATTGAAGAATCGCTTAAACTGTTTAGCCTTACCCCGTTGTATAGTAAGAATAGCGCTTAGCTCATTTAGCCTTCTTTTTAAAAAAGTGCACTTGTACACTACAGTCATTTGACTTGCCTCCGGCGGCAGACGCTGTTGGTATTTGAACCAATTAGCCTTTCTCTCATTTTTAGCAGATTTGTCTTAAGCGACCTTTATTTCGAGACATAATAAACAAATTTTATCAAGGTAGGAACTAAAGTATGCGCCTTTATATCTTGAATATTTGATGGCAGTTGCGTTACAATATACCTGTTACTTTTTTTGTAGCGATTTTTTTTCTAAAAAATAAAACTTTAAACGGCTCTTCTGTAAAGTTCATAAAATGTCGGTTAAGTCAATTAGCCTTTCTACCGTCGATATTTGCTTTAGTACATACCTATATGGCATGTAATATTTAAATTTATATACATTAGTAGCGTGACTACTTTAAAAAAAACTCCAAAAATATTGATTAAAACAATTTGAGTTGTTGCAAAAAATATAAATTAAAGTTATTAAGGCGGTTCGATTTCCATACAAATTATTACAAATACAAATTGTGCACAGGTATCTACATAGTTGAATACCTACCACTAATCTGCACTAAATAAAAACAAATCCCTTGTTATATTCAGCAATCTCACATACAACAATAATTTTCATTTCTTAACAATTACACATCATAATAAATAACAGTAAGTACCTGATAAATGTACCTTCCGCACGGACTCTAGAGGGTTTTATACAGGGTGTTTTTTATTATTCACCGATCAAAATTTAGGGGGTCGAGTCCATCAACTTTTTGTAAAAATGTGACAAAAGTATGAAATATATTTTTTTTCTCTAATCCGATATAGGTCCCACAGTTCCCATAAAAATTCATCAATATGACAATCAGAATGAACCCTCTAAAATTTGGCCGTCGAATAAAAAAACAGCCTGTATATCTTATTTTTATCTGTTAAATCAATATTCATTATAAGAGTTTCAGATATCATCTATCTGACTATGAATGTAAATTGGTGTCATTAAAAGCCTGTAATCTGTTAATTAATGAGCTCTTTCATGCAAATGTATTCGAGCTTCCTACGCTAACTTGTTTTTAAACTTTTATCAGGCATGTTGTGATAATGAGAACACCTAATTAATTAAGCCATTTATCAGAAAGAAATCTTCGCCGATAAAATAGATCAGACTACCTATATACCGTGTTTTTATTGATTTCCGTTAAATTAAAGGGAAACTTGATCGTTAAATTAAAGGCAAAAATAATCAATTTCTCTGAGAAACTTACCTCTTACCGTTATTGACTTATAAAAAAAAGTTTAATGACTAAACAAGAGTATTACATCCTAATGTTACTTATTTTGACGTGTACCGTCAGTCACCTGAGCTCTTATTCTTAAGGTTCTCTACACTTGCCATTACAATTATTATGTACGAAAACGAAAAAAATATTTTATACGAAATTAACAAAAGCCGATATAACAGGCAACTTCAATTAATGTCCCAAGTAACCTGTCCATTTTAACAGAAATCAATGAAAACACGGTGTATAAAAATAATTTGAATATATATTGTTTTTATGTGATGAAGACATATATACGTATAAGAACAACAGAGCTCTCAGCCCACCTTATGGAAAGCAGGAAAAGGCCTGCTACCGCGAACACCGAAGTTCGTAAATTTCGGGGATTTGTCTTTGTCACTCCAACGAAGGCGTCATTAGAGTGACAGAGAAAAATCCCCGAAAATTGCGGATTTCGTAGTTCGCGGTAGGAGCGCTGAGGCCCATGGACATAGTGACCAAAAAATCGCCTATGCGCTGCCTACCCTGAGGACTTAGATGGATGGCCTCTATCTATGCCAGTAATTACACCGGCTATCTTACCCTCAAACCGAAACACAGCAGTGCAAACACTGCTATTTAGCGGCAGGTCGAGTAATGGCATTATTATTATTAATATCGTTTTTTACTCATCGAGATAATTCACTGCCCCAATATTACAAGGTCTACGAGTATGTTGTACTTTTATCAACCCAACCTACACTTTTCAGTTCTTTCCAATTTATTAAATAGAAGTTCTGTATAACAATTACTAGCTATCTACATTTTAATAATAATTTCTTCGTGCATAAAGTGAAATAATTTATTTTGACTACCTATAGTCATCTAGAATAGGGATATTTCCAAACACCGAATAGGTATTGAGTTGTATCTAAATATAAATTTGTGCCTTCTTATAAAGTCTACGAGATCAAATAAAGAAAATAAATAAATGGCAAACACCACTTAACCGACCTTTCTTTTTGCATCAAATCGAAACCAGCGCACTCCGCCTTAAAGCCGCAAAGTACTAAATTGCACTTTTTAACGCGACTGTTCGACGCAGAAAGTACAAAAGGGGTCAGTGACATCTGCTTTAAAAGCCATTTATTGACCTAGGCCGAGTACTGTTGGTCTAAAAATACACTTTAGTCTAATGGACGTAGTTCCGCAAATAGGAACCAATCCACACAAATTAGTCATTTTAATTAACACCTTAAATCAAAACAAACAAGTCAATCTTGCAAATGACAAATTCGTGTGGATTGGTTCTTGTTTACAGAACTGCGTCCTCTTAATCGAACGAAGAAAAATTCTTGATTGTTTTAATGAAACAGAGAAAAAAGCAAATAAATATCACATCAGCAGGTCTAACCAAGGTGCCATTCTGTAATCGTATCAAATCTGTCATCCTCATACAATTCTTACGTATCGCTTATCGTATACGATTGTAGAATGGCATTTTGGCTAGATCTGCTGAATCGGGATGTGTCAGCGGCCCTACCGCGAATAACGGAATTCGTAAATTTCGAGGGTTTGTCTCTCTCACTCTAATGACGCTTTCGTTGGTGTGACAGAGACATATGGTATTGAACCTGCGGTGCTATCAGTCGTTGGCGTCCAAAAAGGTTAATAAGGATTAGTCTTTAACTGTCAAAAGTTCGGCAACTATACAGGGTACGGCTACTGACTACAACATCATCTGTCGTAACACACAGATATCACAAAACCAGATACACCACAGCAATTAGCGCGCGATAACCATCTATGATTGCGGCCGCAATGTCGGCGATTTCAATTATTCCGGTGCAGAGTGCGCTTAGATAACTGTACGTGACACTCATTAATTGCAGGGTTGCCACGACATAAACAATGGCGTGTATTGTATTCTTAAAATGACTTCAAAAACGGAGGAGGTTCTAAATTCGACTGATTTTTCAATGTATGTTACTCAATATCTCCGAGAATCGTGAACCACTTTTAATATCTTTGTGTCGCCGACCATTCTTTGATAGAAAATTGATGAGGGGCAGCAGCGTCATCATAGTGGACACTTTCTGCGATCGCCAATCCGGTTGCTCAGCGTGGCGTATATGGGCATTTACCTCCTAATGCGTCTATACGCTTAGTTAATAAGAGGCCTACGGCCAGCACTGGACTGAGATAGGAGGATGATGTGATGTGAAAAAGAACCAATTCATGTGTAGGTAACTATTTTCCAAATCGGTAAAGAAAACTCAAGAGCGCTGCCACTCGAGATCCTATCTGCTACCAATAAATCTGGTTGGAAATACCGAAGCACTTCTGACCTTGACAATACAAATTGTGCTTTTTTATCACTCTCCAAATAGACGTTTTGACCTTAACTGTGCACGTGTAACACTCTCATTGTGCCGCTGCACTGCAAAAAGAGGCTAGACGGCTATACGGGACATCTTTTGAAATGAGAACTAGGGTTGCCACACCTGATATTAAAAAAAAACTGAATACATTCCACGAAAAAGTCCATCGAGATCCCGTACAAACACGGTTTTTTCTCAAAATTGTGGGTTTATCTCTTCGTGGTCTCTTTCGTGGTCAAAAATAGCTAAAAAAATAATAACAACTGGGAAGAAAACTCAAAGTATCGGAATATAAACGTGTTTGTGTGGGACAGCCCATGGAATGCTCCTGAGTGTTTTATGATAACTCATTTAAAAGATAATATATTATTGTAATAAGATTGCACACTAGCAATATATAACAAGACTTACTATGACGTCTTCCAGATAGGTACCTATATTCTACGATACAATATTCCAAACACATTGTGCCTACTACGACTTATTTACGACGAGCGTATAAAATAAAATTGTCTTCGAATACCTAATCGGGGAGCATACATAAAAAAGACATCGTCGAATTATAAACCACCTCCTTTTTTTTAAAGTTGATAAAAAATTATGTATTTATATATAATATTACATATATTATAATAAAAATATTATAGCTTTTATTCATTGTTAGACGAGGACACCACAGTTGTTATCACTAAATGGAACCAACATTAAAAAAGAAAACAAGTTCAAATAGACTAACATTGTGGCTCTTCCTTTGTGGTCAGTGTTGTATTCTGGTAGGAAAACGTTGGAAAATTTCATTTCTTGTCATAATATGTAACATAATATGAGAATTATAAGGATCAGCTCTATTTTGTTACAGCCTGATATTTAAAAAAAATGAGGGCTGCGTGATGATTCATTGAAAAGGTATATTTATTCTTTCGATAAAAGAAATGAAACTATATTAACTAAATTATGGTGCGCAATAAAACCTTTTAACAATATTTGTGTGTATGTGCTCCATTTTTAGCAATTAATTTACAAAGTGGGCAACCCTGAGCACACGTCATGGCGTCTGCCCGCACTCTGTACGATGTGCTCGTCTATCTTTTTGTCAGTGTGTTTTGTAAATACGGTATTAAATAAGCGGTTTTGGGTCATTGTCGACAAACGTGCAGCCAATGATCCAAGTGAAAGTCGAGGAAATCTTTAAAATAAACCAAAGAGATTAAACGTGAGCGCAGAACAATCCAAAAACCAATTTACATCAAATCAGAAGATGAAAATCCACTTAGCGCCGCAAAAAGTTCAATTCATGCAAGAAATTCACAAAGAGAGAGTGAAATTTCATTAGGCCGTAAGAAATGGTTCGCGGAAGCCGTTCTGGCTAAATGGGTGGAAAGGAAAGAAAATAATCACGCTCTTTCGAGACAATACGTAGGCACTTTGCGATAATAGCACGATTCGCACCGCGAGTCATACTAGTTTTCGCGCGCGATCCACGGGCCGCGCGAATGACAAACAAAGTCACAATATAATTAGTAACGATTTCTATCATAATAACTGAATTAAAAAAAAAACTAATTCAACCTATGTATCCAATATCCAATGGTCAGAACCCGACTTGGTGCCAACGGGGCCATCTCGTAGTTACCCCTTTCGACTAAAAAATAATATTTTAAAATCGGTTTACGATTCTGTATGGAAAGTCAGCTATATTTTATTTACATTCTTTTTATTCTACTGACGAATGGTATCATGTATAATATACATACATTACATACTATATAATACATAATGTACAATGTACAAATATACATTGTACATGACTGTGTTTGTCATACGTACTGAAAATGATTTCTGAAGCATTCAAATATTTAAGAAATCGAACTCCACGCTTTAAAATATTTTGATTTTGCTATTACACCTCTTGGTCGCCGGTTGATTTGGTACTTTTCTTAAGTATTGTGGCATCTATTTACTATGAGTAGCATCTTCCGTTGACGACAATTGGACGACTGCAATTAACAAAGCACTAAAAGATTAAATCCCCTTCAAAATCTCTTATAAATTTTACAAACTTAGTATTATGATTTTTGCGACAGTATGTACGTCACCGCGAGATAGGCTTCCCGTCTTTTACAAACTACATTAATAAAAGAGAGACCGATAGTATACTGAAGTTATATAGTTTACTATAAGTTATTAAGTCACCAGAGAGCTAAAATATTGTCTGTCCGAACAATCAATACGTCTAGTACCTAATAGTCGACCCGGTCAATTGTTCAGAAGCTCTCGCGGTCACAACTTGCAATTTTCTCCCTTAGGCTACAATGTTCCAATAACTAGCAGAGTGGCTGAGTCAAGCGCTGTCAGCGCCTTTTTTCTTCGTTTCTGGTCCATAATATAGTCTAAATAAAAGGTTGTTAATGTAACATTAACATCTAAGAGTAAAAGTAGGTAAGTTTTTTATCAGTTTTAGCACGTGTATGTATGTAAGTGCCTACCGAATATTATCTTCCCTGATTTGATATGTGGATTTTCTCATGCTTTGAAAAAAGTTAATTTGTAGATTTTTTTGTTGAATAACTTTTGCATTGATTGAAATCAATTTCTATATGTACCTATGTTTTACAAATACGTTATTCTGATTCTGATTCTGAATATTTTTGGCATCAGCTGGATATTTCTTATTTGGAATACGCAAACGTCTTAATTAGAAGTTAGGTCTGTGGTTGAATTTTGAAAGCACCCTCGATTTTTGAAAAGAAACCCTAAAAACTATGTATCATTCCGTTCTCTGCAGCAAAGATACATGGGATCTCACAGAATAGATTCAACCTAAAGTAGAAAATTCAATTTATCATTTCGCGAAATACGGAGTAGGTATATATTTTTACAACCTTAAATAAATCATAATCACCAAATTAAAAAAAAGTAAAAACCGACTTCAACCGATTTCTCCAAGATCCCTCAGACGACTTGCTATCGATGAAACCGTTTGTTAGTCGTATACCTCGAAAGCACAAAATTCTTGTAGCTTTTCACCTATTCGCGTTTCGCCGCGATAGTGTATTTTTTTGTTGCATGAAATATCGGTGGTATATTTTGTTACTCGCATATATTTTTAAAAGATTTTTACAATAGTAGCAAATTTTGATGTAGCATGTATTATTAATAGCCTATTTAGTTAGCCGCATTTATTTTCAATAGATGTTTGCAACAGTAGCAAATTAATACAATAATACAGAAATGTTCCCTCCGTGTGAACTTGATTCATTTAAAATTGCCCCGCTGACTATAAGTGCATCCAGGTTCAGCTTCCATCTTCGCGAAATGCATAATATATATACCAAACTAAACTGCAGACGAATAGGAAGGAAACATCGCGATATCATCATCATCATCATATCAGCCAAACACAGAGAACCCCCTGTGGTCTGTGCAGCCAAAAGACGTCCACTGCTGAATATAGGCCCCCCCAAAGATTGTCACAATGACCGGTCCTGCGCGACCCGCATCCAGCGGACTCCTGCGACCTTCACCAGGTCACCAGTCCACGCTGCGCCTTCCGACACGTGGCCGCCACTCGAGAACCTTTCCGCTCCAACGGCCATCGGTTCTACGCCGCCCACTGCCACTTAAGTTTCTGCGATCCGAAGACCTATATCTTTTACTTTGGTTCTGCGCGATATGTAATAACGCGTTACAAGCAAATATCTATTGAGGTGAAAAGCGATTACAATGAAAAAAGGCAAGAAAGAAAATATGCTAAGAATTTTATACACCATTGTAATTGGCTACCAGAAATAATTCTACTAGAAAAAAAAACTGTTAAGAAATTTTGAGATCGCGGCGAAACGCGAAAATGTGAAAAGCTACAAGGATTTTATGATTTCGAGGTATACGACTAACAAACGGATGAAACAGGCCAGCTACCGTGAAATCCGAAGTTCGTCTTTGGGAATTTGTTTCTGTCACTCCAACGAAGCCACCATTAGAGTGACAGAGAAAAATCCCCGAAATTTGCGAACTTCGGAGTTCACAGTAGGGCAGCCTCGAGGTTAAATTCGATTTAAAAAAAAGCTGACAATCAGTCTACGATTGTCGGAGTGTGACAGACATTACACACAAAAAACAGAAAAAAAAAACATTCGAATTAAAAAACTACATCTCTGTTGAAAAGTACCTGTAACTTGGTTGATATTCGAGTATGACTCTTCAGCACAGATAGCAACAAGAATTCGCTCGAAATTTAGGTTCGACACGAAGTAAGTGTTCGTAGAACCAATATTGATTATACGGTTGAGTCGTGATGGGCGGCCGCTGGCCAATACACGACCATATGCATCGTGGGTAGTTTTTTCTTGCGGGTATTATTAGTATGATTTAAAACGAGGTATTTA
The DNA here is from genome assembly GCA_025490895.1 of Thaumatotibia leucotreta. Lineage (NCBI taxonomy): Eukaryota > Metazoa > Arthropoda > Insecta > Lepidoptera > Tortricidae > Thaumatotibia > Thaumatotibia leucotreta. Next base: position 49,988 of record JALPQI010003822.1, on the reverse strand, counting down.
TAGGTACCATGTAAAGTTGAAATGCTTAACATGAATATAAATATAATATAAATAAATATCTTAGGCCATTTTACACAAATCAATCTAGTCCCACGGTAAGCTCAATTAAGTCTTGTGATGTGGGTACTAAGTGACGATATAGGTATGGTATATAATAAATAGAGACATATACTTAAATACATAGACAGCCATGACCAAGAAACAAATATTTGTGATAAATAAATACATAAATATTGCCCTCGCCTGGATTAGGATCCGGAACCTCCAGCTTTGTAGGCAGGGTCACTACCAACTAGGCTACGGAAGCTGATTAATTGTCGTATTTTAACGACAAAGGGTCTGAAACGCATAAACTTACGTTTAATATTATCCACCGCGACCACGGCTTAGCAAAAACGCAGTGTAGGACGTCCACCCACAAACTGGACAGACAATCATATGAAGATCACCGGGAGACGCTGGATACATGTCGCTTCCAAACAGTGTTTGTAGTTTTTTCTGGTGGTAGGACCTCGTACAGGGTCCGCCCGGATATATAGCTACCCGTCTTACCCGTTAACCTGCCGCTAAATAGTTAATACTTTGTTTCGGTTTGGGGGTAAGACAGCCGGTGTAATTACTGGCATAGAGGCAATCCATCTAAGTCCTCAGGGTAGGCAACGCATAGGCGATTTTTTGGTCACTATGTCCATGGGCCTCAGTTCCCGCTTTCCATCAGGTGAGCTGAGAGCTCAGTTGTCTACCTTCGTCACATAAAAAAGTGTATGTGAAGGTCCAAAGGGGAGGCTTATGTTCAGTAGTGGGCGTCTCATGGCTGAAATGATGATGATGACCTTACCCCTGAGCCAACCTTTATTAAACGGTAACAGCCCGCCCTTCGCGTGCACGGGTTAAGCTCAATTAGACGTGTGCGCCGCGCCGGCGTCACGCCGCCGCCGACCTTTTTTGCCACGCCACCGCCGCCGACTAATAGTCGGCGTGAAATCGGCGTGGCCTTGACTGAGTTATTTCTTATGGGCTAAATACTACACACTAAGCTTCTTATTTGCTTTATGTATTTATATAATGCTCTTATGTAGGGAATTTACTGTCAACTTATTAGTTGCTTTCGAGTGTCATCACTCATTACACGTAGGTTCTTAGGCTCGACAACTTCCAGCCTCCTGAGCAAGCCGGTTTCTGTTTGTAGAAAGGCTTTAGCACCGTAGAACACATAGACAAGCAACGTCAGGATATACAGAATATCGAGAGGTATAACTTGCCCCTCAGGTTAGCGTTCGTGTTCGTGGTCTATGAAGCATTTGAATTGATCGAGACCTGGACTGTACTACATTATCTTCAGCGGTACCAAGTAGACTACTCCGCCTTGCATCGATAACCCAATTCTGGGGGTTGTGACTTCACAATTTTTCTTTCACGATCTTCCACCAACCACTCCAATTTTCCGCAGCGTGGATCACTTACAACCCGAAAGTTGAGTGAGGAGCAGATCTGGCCTGCCCATGGGGCTCCTTCCACTCGACCTTTTCTTTCCAGTCTTTCTTGTGACAAAAAGTTTTTGGAGGTCTTTCCCAGGTCTGCGGGCTATGTGTCTAAAGAACAACCAACCAACAAACAGTAGAACAAGTAAGCCAAAGGTACTTATATTGTAGTGTCCAGGGGGGTTACCGTGACCTCTTAAATATAATTCAGTTTAATTCGGTTGGCCAATTTCTGTGAGTTATTCTATGCAACTGACAGAGTATCGCCCTAAACTGAATCACATTAGGAGATCGTGGTAGCCCCCTAGTTCGTCTTCAAGACCGGTATTCGAAATCCAGCCTATTGCAGCGACGATTAAGACCGGGAGATGCTTTATCTCCAAAACTGTTTAATGTTGCTTTGGAAGATGTTTTCAAGATTTTGGACTGGAATGGGATGGGCTTGTCATCAACACCACTAGTTAGCGAATATATCACTCACCTTCGTTTTGCCGACTATAAAGTTATTATGGCTAATACCATAGAAAACCGCCCAATGAGTACGAGTGAGGCGAGCTGCCGCGCCTCTGTGTAGCCCTAAGTGGAGTTCGGCCTTCGCGAGGGATCGAATCGAATCGGAGAGCCGCAGAGTGTCACACTACCATTGTGTAGCATGGGAGCGCTAGGCTCTGGCAGCTTGGCCTTCAGCCTCGTTACCTAGCGCACCTATGTAGGACGCTCCAGGCCTTCAGCCTTACGCGAAACTGGGCCTTCGCGATCTATTTAGATACAGAGACGTGTTTGCGCGCCTCTGCGTGAGCTCGGTCTGTGGCCTTCGATGGCGTTAAGACAGTTGGGAAGCGTAATTGTATCGGAGAGCACTGAAATCGTGACCTCGATTTCCGCATTACGACATCCACATTATCCGGATCCTGAAAATCGACGGATGTTGCAAACCCTAGTTGAGAGCCGCAGAAGAACTGGAAGCACCAAGGTAGCTCAAAAAATCGCTGAACTGAAGGGACAGTGGCTGGATACATTACTCGCAAAACTATCGTTGGGGCAAGTGATTTCTTATTGGCAAGCATATACTGGTCGACGCACCGTAGGATGCCTCCCAATATGATGGACCGATCACCTGGTAAAGATAGGTGGAATCCAATGGACGTGGGCTGCGCCCTATTTATGACATGCTATGATAGGTGATTTGGGAGACCTAATGTGAATAGGGCCAGTCCAAACCAAAGTAAATATAAAAATAAATAAATAAATATAAATAAATATAAATATCTTGGGACATCTTACTACGTACTAAGTACTGTTGAAATTTTGAAAATATTATGTTAGAACATGGTGGGAAGAGAAACTACTGATCAGATGTTGGAGAAGGTGGAGTGGGGGTGTTTGATGAACATTTATATAAACTATGACAAATTATACTATCGAATTCCGCTTTTTTATTCATGTGACCTCGACGCCGATTTCACGCCGAAATCACGCCGCCGCCGCCGACTTTTCAGCAAACGCCGCCACCGATCGTTTTTAGATCGGCGCACTCGTCTAAGCTCAATAACAGGTACAAATTATTAGATGTAATCGAAAAACTTGTTGCTTTTAATAGCCGTTCTAATTATATTTGGTTCAGTAGTTCAGGCAATGGGTTTTTTACAAGGGGTGAATGGAAATTTTAACGAACACAAGCAACTTTTAGTGTACATTAAGTTTTTTAACATTTATTTTCATTCTGGTGATTTCTGGGACGACTGCCATTATTGAACGTACTCGTACACACATTTATTTTAGTTTCAATAAAAAATATTATTAACAGAGATCGGATAAATGTGCGTCATTGATCGCAATAATATGGACATGATTCCAAAGTTGATTAAATGAATAAATAAACGAATAATTACTTGAAATTTGATTTCAAAGCTTTAAGGTGACTATTTACAAAGGATTTCATAGTTACTGGTGTCAAACAGGTAATTTACTAAAAATGAATAAATGATTAATTATTCAATTAACTTTGGAGTCATGTCCATATTATTGCGAACAATGACACACATTTGTCGGATCTTTGATTATTAATGAATAGGTAATTTTCACAAACCTTTTAAGAGTTCTAGAGAAAATTAGCTCTTTCCCAAGCCTCCTTATCTATATTTGCAGTGATTGTGGCAAGGACAAATATACGAAAACCGAGTAAAATCTTTTATCCCCAGCATATACTGCCAAAGGAATAGCTTTTCGATTTTCAGCGTACGTATAAATTAAGGTTCCTATTTATATTTCCGTATTATTTCACCTTATATCTCTTCAATCTAATCTAGCGGTCATTCATAACACGTCTCGTATTTCCATCGCTGTTAAAATTCTTTACTATGGTCAAACACCCTGTTAATTGGCTTCAATTAAACGCTTTGCAGCTTACACGTAGGAAACAAGGTTTAAATTCGCATTTCGTTTTAAACAACAGTATTCCGAAAGGAGTCCGTTGCATGAGAGCACAGTAGCCGTACCATGAGTGTTCAACTATCAATTACGTTAGGTTTTACTAGATACGTAAAGTATTCTATCATGCTCGCACTTATTTATTGGAGCGAGCGTGATGGCTTGCTTTACATATCGAATAAAACCTACCGCAACCGATAGTTGCCTACTCATGGTACGTCTACAGCTAATGACTGCTCACGTCACGTCTCATTCACGAAAAACAAAAACCGTTGGTACTATGAAAACCAGTGTATCTCCTACGCATGTCTGAGCGTTCTTCGAGCAACTATAGCTCAAGATATACTAGAGACTAGAATGCGGCGACTAGAGAATGCTGGTGGAGAGATAGCCTGATAGTGCAACGGTACACTTGACCACATGATCACGCAACCATATGATCTATTGTTTCGTACGTTTTGCTCGTTTGTGCATACGGGAATGTATGTAATTTAACAGATGGGATGTGTGATGAATGTACCTTAGTTTGAATGTATTTCAAGTTTATTGTAGTAATCAAGAGGTAGGCAAAAGGGAGTGGTCGCTTCTAAATCTTGTAGATATCATTTGTCGAATTAATGGAGTAATTTCTCACTTCAACAAAAAGAGCATGATTTTTTGTAATATCAGCTTCTTGTTATTTTATAATATTGATAATAGTTCTCCTACCTTCTAGGCTACTAGTTGGTAGTAACGAATACCATGGCTAAAGTACTACGAAGCTGGAAGTTTCATGTTCGAATCCCGACGAGGATACTTTAAATTGATTTGTGTGTTCATCACAACCATAATAATTGTTTCTTGGACATGTTTTTTTTTTATATTTCAGTAGCTATGTTATTATCAGTGATCGGTTTTTTGGATTCCCGCTAGCGGGATTTCGCGTATTCAAAAATTACGGGTGTGACTATAAAATTTTATTTAATACTAATGTATCATGCACACAGGAGCATGATACATTAGTAAACAGAAATATGGCAATATAATTAAAGTTAATTTTTCAAGTTACTATAGGAGACCCACCGGGAGAATCCAAAAAACCGATCACTGGTTTGGATTATGTACCTGTAGGTATACTCGTATTATATTAATTCGTCGCTATGCCTCACAAGTCAAAATTGAGCTTACCTTGGGATAGGCCCGATTTGCGTAAATAATTAATGTCACTTATAATTTTCAATTTGTTTCCGCTACCCAAAGGTTGTCTGGAGGAGATTTCTTTTTAGCCATAAGACCGCCTGTTGTGTACCTCTATGTACAATTGTCTGTTTTAACCATGTTTTTTGTTAAGGTGTGCAATAAAGAGTATTCTATCTGTCTATCTATTTTCCCAATTTTTATAGATATTTAATGCTTCATTCGTCACAAAGCTCACGAAAGTATATTTTTTCCGCAACTTCGCAGGTTTTTTTTTAATTACCTCTACAAAGAAGTTTTATTGATAAAGTTCAAACTCGTATGAAAATCGATAACTATTAGGAATCACTAGCAAACTGGTTATGCCAGTCCGATAAAAAGTGAAATTGCTCAAGTCCACTAATTACTGCTATTAAATTTATTTGACGTTTAGTATTCATTAAGGTTACATGATGCATGTTTTCATTTCATGCAATCTCATCATATGATCGGCGGTTGTCGTGGATAGACACAGCGGGATGCTTAGCCAAGTTGCCAATGTCTAAGTAACCAATGAAGAAGTTGAATGACATCATCAGACTATCTCAGTCCACTACTGGACGTAGGCCTCTCCTATTAACTATGCGTATAGACTCATTAGGAGGTAAATCCTCATAATCACAACGCTGAACAAGCGGATTGGCGATCGCAGTAGTGTGTCCACTATGAAGATGCTGCTGCCCATCATCAATCTTCGATATATAAATAGTCCATGACACTTCAATTCCTTGGCCGTCTCTTACGCTCACGGGAAGAGTTGGGGTGGTGACCAAGACTCGGAACCGGTTTTTTCGAAAACCTCGAAATAGCCCAATATTTAAAATGTTTTATATTCTTTATGTAGTACTCAAAATGTTATGAAATTACCAACGTCGTATTTTTAAATTACTCCATTAACAAAGAATTGATAGGCCGAAGAACAAAAAATAACGAAATTCGATTTCGTTCTTTTGTATGGAGTTAAAACCGGTATCCGAGCCCTGGTGGTGACAAATGTATTCTTACTTCCGTCACCACACGGCTAACCCAAGTATAAATTGTATATATTGACACAATGATGTCATATCTATTTTTATACAAAATCTTAAGAAATTCAAAGTTTTTCACATTGTATAAAAGATATCCTTGCATATTTTAAGGTATTTTACAAGATCTTTAAAAATAACCATCACAAATCACAAGCCGATAGTGTTAATTCTAAGCCTTCATTTCTTGATATTTCAAACAAAACCCACGCGATCAAAAATCAAAACTTTCAATTCCAGATTACTTTGTTAACGTTCAATTTAATTCAACTAAACGAAAAGTAATGCCTTCTCATTTGCCTAATGAGATGCAAAAACGTAATCTGACCTCAAAGAGGTCAGGGGTCAATGAACTGGGTAATTAAGACACAATCAAAGCTCCCGCGGTCAAGACGACCTGATGTACGGTGCGCAAAAAACGAGTTCAATCAGCTGGGTTTTGAGCGGTAATAGATTTTTAATTTGACCGTGTATTTTGGTGTGCCCTGCTTTTATTTTAATTTTAACGGTTACACTTAAAATTAATCTTGAGTTTCATTTAATAGAATCCCGGATCTTGACAAAGAAAATTATTTTTTTCGGGTCCAGGGTGTTCAGACAAGTTGCCAATCGCACTAATATGAAAGAGTGACAGAGAGGGAAAACTACGATACGTTACTAAGCGTTAGCGATTGACAACATGGCTAAGCATCCAGGTGTTGGGATAGAACCGCGGGTAGATTTGCATTCAGTTGCTGAGAGCCACACCCCTCGTCACCATCACCATCCCCATGTAAAATCTGTAAGATAATTCTATCGTCGCTTATCATCAGAGATCGGACAAATGTGCATCATTGTTCGCAATAATATGGATATGACTCAAAATTTGATTAAATGAATAATTTCTTGAGATTTGATTTCGAAGCTTTGAGGTGACTATTTACAAAGGCTTTCATAGTTACCGGTGTCAACTAGGTAATTTTCTGAAAATGATTAATTTTTCAATCAACTTTGGAGTCATGTCCATATTATTGCGAGCAATGACGCACATTTGTCCGATCTCTGGTTATCATGAACAACGCTGTATTCCAAAGTAGTACGCGGCTGCAATTGGAATTCTAGTGCTTCGTAGTTAGAATTCAAATTACGTCAAGGTTCATGATAAGCGTCGATATGTTACCCGTCTTTTTCTTTAACATGCCTAGGCAACAGGACAGATATTTTTTTATCTAATTGATACATTTTACTTTATATTTGAAGGGTACACGGAAAAAACATGTCCAGTGCTTAAAAAAATCAGGGCAAATTCACACCTTTTGTTAAAAGTAAGGTGGTTTTTCCTTCTGTAATTTGAATTGACTAGACATGTTCTTTCCGTGGACTCTTCATTTAGGTTTTAAGGTTTATTAACAACTAACGCGCTTATACATTGAAGTGTAACTGATCATTTTTAATAGAAGATTGATGATGGGCAGCAGCGTCATCATAGCGGACACATTACTGCGATCGCCAACCCGCTTGGCCAGCGTGTCGATTGTGAGCATTTACCTACTAAATCCATTTAATGATGTATTGCATGACTAATACATGTAAACCGTCCTTTAGCGGCTGGATGAGAGGGACTATTTCATTAACTTTCCACTTAGTGCCACCATAAAGTTGCAATGGCAAATTCGCTTTAATAGAACTAATAATTGGATATCGCTTCCTATTAACTTTCAAATGATTGCTGATACTGAAGCCGCGCCTATGGGCCTTAGTTTGAGTAACAGTAAAATATCTTTTAATAGTTATGGGCATGAATAATGATTCATTAATTTGTAAACGCTGCTGTTTTGTCTAAAATGGGATCAGTAGTAATCTCGCACAAATAAGTTATGTGGAACCTAATAAAGATCCGACCATTTATAAATAATAGCCACATTGATAGTCATACTACGTGGGAAAATGTAAATATTTATAAAAAAAAAATTGTATAAATATGTGTCGGTGGTCGGTGTACATGGAAAGGTACACCGACTCTTAAAATAGACCTTATGTGTTCTTTTATTACGTCAATTTTAAATATCGTTACAAGGTGCCTTTCCGTTTGCACTGACACATATTTGGTCTAATATATCAAAATGTAAAAAAAATATATAAAATTATTAAGTACTTGAGTACATAAACGGATAACAATAATTTTTTCTCAAACATGCAATGAAATGTTGTAGTTACGTGCTTAAAAAGTGGCCGGGAAGTACCTCGTTGCCGGCCTAGGCCGGCAAGTGCCTCTTTTTTAATTTTCATTTGACATAGGGTTGTGACCTGGCATCTTGGCTTTTAGCCAAAAATTATCTGTAAGTAATATTAGTATAAAAAAAATGGTTGGCAAATTTTTGCAGTTATAATTAGGTATTTAAATTATATAATTTAAAATAAATGTACAATAACTACTCAAAATAATATTTAAAAAGCAGTATTATACGGCGCGATCTGTCGGCCCCGATCACTGCATGCAATTAATTGGACCCAACCGACCGCGTCGTCTAATACCGCTTTTTAAATGTAAAAATTTGCAACTTTCAAACAGGTCAATCTTAAAAAAAAAGAGGTGTCGGTGTCGTATTTGACTTTTGTTGTTTTTCAAAGACTTAGTTATGTAGTTGACTTGTAATTTCTTAGAAAGAAGATACATTTTTTTGTTTCATTTCATTGCATGTTTGAGAAAAGCATTATACATACCTCGGCCATGAAGTGACGGGTTGCCGTCCGAATACTATCCGGCCTCGCTTCGCTCGGCCGTCTACATAATACCAGTCACTTCCCGGCCTCGGTAGTAATGTACTATTGTTTCACTTTGATTTTGTTACATTTTTAGGTAAAATTACAAAAGATAACCCAAAACATTCGGACCAATTAAATGTAAAAAAAACCATGACAACAACATGTATTTTTAAAATTAATGTTCTAAACAAGAACCCCGAAATCAGTCTAGTATTTTTTGCCAAGCTTATACATATATAATTAATTGATCTGTATCGATTGATGGTTAAAAATGAATAGCAATTTGTTTTAATCCCAGAACGAGGTTATTCTATAATTGAAAATAACGTACCAACTGCTCTTTTTGCGAACCGTATAATTTAATTTAAGAGATAATCTTATCTTTAGACAACATACTTTAAGGTGTCAAAAAATTTGTAGTAGTTAAAGAACTTGTTAGATAAACAGTAAAAAGTTCACACATTTTGTTGGATCACCGTTTTTTAAACAAAAAATAAAATAAGTATTGGTCAGTGGATCTCACGTACTTGAAACAGTTATAATTTGGCAGATAGTGCGAGTGTGTATTTCGTTTTTATTTGGCATTACAAATAAGATATAATAAACGATAAACAATCTGGTAAAGATAAAAAAGGGAGTGTTTCAAATCGACATTAATTACGAATTTTCTTTTTTGCACGTGACGTTTTTAGTACAGATGGCCCTCCAAATTTTTGGACCTGACGTAAAATGAGCCACTAAAAAAGGCACCATCTGTACTAAAAAAGCTTTTATAGAAATTTGTGTAACGTTTGAAAGTAGGATCAGGCAGAATAAAAAAGAGAGTTTGAAAATATGCCTGTTTGTAATCTGCAACACAAGTACATACAAGAACAACATAGTTTTGCGATTATAAATTGCAATGTCACATTACATATACCCTTTAGCTAGTGACAAAGAGGTCACTCCGTCTCTCCATTGCCGTCTGAAGAAGCCCTGCGTTTCTTTCCTTCAACAATTACTTTACATACCTACATTCGTACATCAGCACAAAAAAAGTAAGTATGTTGTCGTATTGTTTATAATTCCAAGAGACATATTTTTACCACAACATAAAAAATGCCCTGTATGATTAAACTTATCTTTTATAATATCACCGGTGTACTCAAGTAAGTAAGTACTTGTGTACCTGTAAGCTCCTAAGAGTAATCACATCGTTACACCATCGGAGGAACTGATACCCATGGACCATCCGTCAACGTCCCATCGTTGTCGCCTCCCTCTTAACACATCGACACTATCTCCTTATTACGTAATCCAGGGGTTTCCAAACTGTTTTATTCTGCGCCCTTTTTTAATAATACAGGATGATTCAGGAGATTTGAACAGGATTAATCCTATTATTTCAGTCCATTATAAATTATAAGCTACTCAGTCGTATAAATATTGGTTAAATTAGCGTATTTTTTATGAGTTAATATTATTTTTTTACTTCATCCATGGTCATTTAATATAAAGTAAAAAAAGAAAAATTATGAGCTTCTTACGAATTGTCTTCGTCACGACGCGGGACTATCTATTAGCATATACATAGTATACGAGTAATGTTAGTCCTATTATGTTACGCGTGCATTTGTTTTGTATACCTATATATGCTATCAAGCTTTTTTTATGTAATGCGCAAGGCGTAAAAGCATATGGCTATAATAGCAACCACGGAAGTCGTCAGAAAAAAAGCGTCCCAATATTTTTTCCTACCGTTACGGTTTTTTCATACATTTTGTATGCCGGCAACGGAATGGAGGATAGCAAAATATATTAAAATATTGAAACGATTTTCTTCTATTAGAACCGAAGGGTTGTCTATTGTTTGCCCGACAGTTATTTAACATAATATTCATATGCCCGAATCTAACTTGCCCGAATTTCATTTGCCCGAATGATTTGTTTACCATAAAAATTGTATGACATACTGCTTGTTTACCCGAATATTACCTTCCATAATCATACAATGCCATCCTATTTTTTTTCCATATTATTTAGTGCAATAATATGGTTTAATAGAATATTCAAATGCCAGAAGCAATTGTTGCCATATTAATTGTTGGCCATATTATTAAGTGCAATAATATTATTTAATGGAATATTCAAACGTCATCAGTAATAATCGGTTTTTTTAAATAAGTACTAGCTATATTATTAAAAGTTACAAGCGTTTGAAAAAACGGGCTTCTGGGAAACGGTCGACGAAGCCCCGCTGCGCGGGGCTTCTATTTCTGCTCTAAGGAATGAAAGGGACCTAACGAACCTATCCAGGTTAGGGTGGGGGAACTACAATATGTTATTTTTAAAATGAGGATGCGTAAACAATGAATTAAACATACTAAAGTATTTTTTAGTCAACGCTTTTAACTCCGCCCTACCCTAGAAACCTAACCAATCCAAGTTGGTTTTGCCCTGGTTTATTACTTGAACATATTGTTAAACCATTAACCTAGCACTGTGTATGCACAAAATTAAGTAGGCTAAACGAGTAGGATGCCATTTAACATTATGACAAATATTCTCGGCAAAAAAATTTAGGACGACGTTATGCGACACCACAGGCACCCAGAATACTAACCTAACCTACTTTTTAATAGCAGTTTCACTTTGTGGAGGGTCATTTGGATGACAAGTTATGTTATGGCATGTAATATTTACGGATTCCGATGATTCTGACAAAAAACATTATGGAAATTGTCTTTTCTGGTAGCTAATTTGGATGACAAACGATGTTGTGGCATGTGATAATTACGGATTTCGATGATTCTGACAAATGACATTATGAAAATTGACTTTATGGGAAACAAAGTTTCTGGCAAATGATTAATATAGTAAACAATAAGTATGGCATAAGATGTTATGATAAACAATATTATGTGTGTTGAATAAAATTATGGCAAATGAAATTCTGGCAAATGATCCCCATACTGATAATATAGACATACTATAGAAATAGAAAAATAGAAATAGAAATAACTTTATTCGTAGCACATACAAAATACAGAAACGAAAAAATTAATATTATACAAATAAGAACGTGTAAGCTACGAAATGGCCTCATCTTCAGCATGTTGCTAGCGTTACACAGCACGATACAAATAAATAAACAATAATAATTACATTCAAAATGAAAGACAACACAGCAAACAAAGGTAAAATATATGGGGCCGGCCCTGTCATGGCCGTGCATTATCTCTATACTTTTGAAGACAAAAAAACCCACTTGGAAAGCGTCTCCACACTTTGGAAACCTCTGTCGTTACTTGTCAAATGGCTTCTCATTAAAAAGGAAAGTGGCCATGATCGTGGTAAATCGACTTGAGCCTTTAACTTTTTAAGACCGGCGAGAACTTTGTTTTATCGGATAAATATTAAGAGAAATTTGATCCCTTTCGGGAAGTGTTTTAGGGATGAGTGTTTAAGTACTTTTTTCGGCCTTTCGGCAATCGAGTTAGGAGCGTAGACAGCATGCTTTGCTAACAAAGGATGCATGCATAAGTGGGAACTTACTTTAGAATATGTTGGGGTAAGATGAAACGGTCTTTGAATGGGGCAAGATAAAAAGTCATCCTTGAGCTGTTAGCATTATGGGCGCCCATATCCACCACCACGCTCACCACGCTGGGCAAGCACGTTGGCGATCGCTGTGGTGTAACCCTGACCACTATGATAACGATGCTGCCCATCATCACATCACACACATCACATCAGCTTCTCTCAGTGCACTGCTGGACGTAGACCTCACCTATCAACTATGCGTATGGACGCATTAGTGGGTAAATGCCGATAATCGTCACGCTGAGCAAGCGGTTTTGTCATCGCAGTAGTAGTGTGTCCATGGTCCATGATGATGCTGCTGCCCATCTGTTAACTTCGTTAACTTTGAAAAGTTCAATTCCTTAGTCGACTCTTACGACACCCACGGGAAGGTTTGGGATGGTAACAAATGTATTCTTACAGCTGTCACCACGCGGCCCATCATCAATCTTCAATAAATTAATAGTCAGTGACACTTAGATCCCTTAGACAACCATGTTTCGATCGAAATATGTCGACTCATTTCGCTATAGACTTATTCGATATACATTTTGACATGTGCTCAAGAGCTTCATGAGCTTATTCCGCCATCCCCATTTTACCATCGCAATTCTAGACGAACGGCCGGGTTTCACCCTTACTTGGTAAATATTTCATTTATTCGTGCGAAGCGCTTTGCGTCTTTTTTCCTTATGCGTACTGCCAAGGAGTGGAATTCCCTGCCGGCGTCTATATTTCCGAGGTCATATAACCTTCAAGTCAAGGGTGAATAGGCACCTTCTGGGCAAACTCAATCCATCGTAGACCACGTCTCTGTCCTTGGCTAGTCTGTGGCCATGAGTAAGACTATTTCAAATAAAAAAAAATGATTGAGTCTCACATTAGTTATAATTCCAAAACTTCATAGTAAGCCTACAAATAAAGCAAAGTTCCCATCTAGCAGCGTAAGCAGCCTTTTCCCCACCCTTATTAAGGATAACTAATACCGTGCGCAAAACCGGCCTTACCGCTTACGTTTTTTATTTTCGTCGCCCCACATTGATTTGCGGCCGATAATCTATGCAGTAAACTATTTGTGTACGTACTGTCGAGCACTAAAGAGAATTATGTGGGTGCCACAATATGTAATATGTACATTAATCTATCTATCATTTGTGTATGTACTTTGTTATAGTCATTTGCGCGGAATAGATATTTTACACAGAAATCATGTAGATAGAATAAGCTATAATCATGTTTATTTTTTAATTTAATGGATATTTACGAAATAAGTTTCCTGTGTCACTAACCTCACACACACCCGTGTGGTGACGGCAGTAAGAATACATTTGTTACCACCCCAACTCCTCCTGCGGCTGTCGTAATAGTCGACTAAGGGATTGAAGTGTCACTGACCACTATTTGATAAAAGATTGATGATGGGCAGCAGCGTCATCATAGTGGACACATTACTGCGATAGCCAATCCGCTTGCCCAGCGTGGCGATTATGGGCATTTACCTCCTAATGCGTTTATACGCATAGTTAATAGGAGAGGCCTATGTCCAGCAGAAGACTATCATAGGCTGATGATGATGATGATCATGACATAATTTTGTTATTCGAAAAAATATATAAAAATTGCATTATATGTACATTCAGCCCTCCAGTCACAGAAGTAATTTTGTCTTTACATATTTTTTTATTAACCTTCTGCATCTGAGGTGACGTACCACAAACCCATTTTCAACATTACGGTGTTGGTAATAAGACATGTCACATGTCAGAGAGTTAACTTTGGTATTTATGTATTTATAGGTAGGACTTAAAGCCTTACTCGGTAACATATATGAGGGTGATTATACCTTGTAAGAAATGGAATCATTGGCTACATTAAAAAGATAGAGGGAGACGTTGAAAAGTTGCGCTGCCATTTATTTATTTATTTAGAGAAGTGTACGATTACAAACGTTGGTGACACGTCATGTCATCAGCCTATCACAGTCCACTGCTGGACGTAGGCCTCTCCTTGCGTTTGCGTTGGTGACAATTTACACCTTTTAACCCTTCGTATGTCTAAGCACTGACCAGTGACGAGGAAACTACATATTAGAAAAAAGACACACGAGAGGTTAAGTGCCACTTTAAAGTTTTTCTCTTTCTTATAGACACAACTATCTAATTGATAGTAAGGACAAGCGAAAATTAACAATATTTCTATTTACTCACGTGTTTAATCACTACGCGCGACATGATTCGGAGAGCCTAGGTGTCCATTATCAAGCACTGATCTCTGAAGCTCTATCTCTGTCGCACTCATAAACAAGAGTGACAAAGAGATAATGAACTCTTAAATTTTTGGCGTGACTACAATATTAAATATATATATTATATAAGTAGGCAAGTGTAGGCGATTAAATACCGATATGTATTACAATGGTGGTTTTTCCCATCTACAAGTACAAAATTAATGTGAAATAAACTTCAAATACCTATTACATTAGTTATTTTAATTGTCATACTCTAGGTAAACAATTAAAATATCTCACATTAAATTCAGATGACAAGGCATTTAATGTAATGTCACTTAAAGTTCTTGCCGAGAGTTGAACTCCAAGCATAATCTTCCGCAGTCTAGACTGACTAAGTCTCATTAAGTTTTATACCAGTATCTTTATTAGAGAGATATTTGAGATATGCGTTAAAGATCCGGTTCGAAGGACCAACGTCAGAGAAATGTATGCAATTCCTTTCAAGATGTTTAATTGAAGGGCCATTGAAATATTTCTCTAGAATTCTCACTAAGAGCTGATTATTCAATCCTTCAATAAAAAAAAAATAATAAATATTGATGTGCGGATATCTATTGATGTACGTGTTGGATCTATATCCCCGCGCAGGCCTATCAAAAAACCGGAATTTGTAAGCCCGTGATTCCCAAGGAGATATAAATATTTTAGGAAATCTATACACAAATCGACCTAGTCCCACGGTAAGCTCAATTAAGGCTTGTGATGTGAGTACCAGGCGACGATATATGTATACATAATAGATAGATACATATAAATATACATATACAGCCATAACCAAGGAACAAATATTTGTGATAAATAAGACACAAACAATGCCCTCGCTGGGATTCGAACCCGGAACCTACAGCTTCGTAGGCAGTGTCACTACCAACTAGGCTACGGAGGCTGAAATAAAATTATCCTGTAGTTAAAATGATTACTCAGATTGATTTTATCAGTCTCCGAAGTCTATTTGTTAGTGAACCGATCTACAAAGATGGAGGTTCTGGGATCGACTCCCGGTGAGGTTATTTGTGTATTTATTGTCGCAAAAAAATATTTGTTTTTTGTCCGTAGTTGTATTTAAGTAACTATTACATATATCGTCGCTTGATACCCACATAGCGTTGAAAATTTCCGGATTTAATTCCGTTTCTTTCCAAACAGGTCGTTTTTTTTCGAAAAAATCAATGAAATTTTGCACTTTCATTTTCAACTCTAAACCAATGTGAATTAGGTCTAATTTTCACTTACACCAGGAGAACGCGATGTCACCGAGGAAAAGTCAATTGAAATAGATGGAAAGGAGTGACAGTGACAACGACATTGATTATTTCTGTAAAAACCCGAAAAAAACTAAATTTTCATACATGCCCGAAAAAACATTTCAGGTTTTCCAATATTTTCAACGCTATACCCACATGACAAGCCTTCATTAAGCTTACCGTGGAACTAGGTCGATTTGTGTAAGATTTTACCTTGACATTTGGCTTTTTTTTTATTTATTTGTAGACTGATATTTTTAACTTAACAACTATACATAATATTCTCGCCAAACTGCAACGTTCGACGGCGAGATGCGCTCATTTTTTATACTTATTCTACATTAAATTATTATTACATAAAATCTTACAGTTGCTCTTAGTAGCAAATCTCACACTTTATTTTTTTATGTGGTACAATCGCCATCAGATATATCGTAACGTCCAGAGCGCTCAAAAATATCTAAACACGTGTTTATTGCCATAAATATATATACGTAAATAAAATAAATATAAATATACATTATCTTGGTACATCTTACACAAATCGACCTAGTTCCACGGTAAGCTCAATTAAGGCTTGTGATATGGCGTGTTCAGATATTTATGAACGGTCCGGACGTTTCAATATATCTGGCTACTGTAGCACCGTACTTCGCGTAAGATGATACGGAGATATGAAATCAGTGATAGCTGGTAATGTAAGAAAAAAACACGGAACTTTCAACGCCGCATAATAAAAGGTATAATATAAAATTTCTCACGATGTTATTATCTTTTGGTTTGTTCGCAAATTATATAGCTCCAGACTTTTTTAATTAAGTTTTCGTTTTCCTTGGAGCCAGATTCATGATTTCGAACGTTAATCAGTTGTCAGCCTCCGTAGCCTAGTGGGTAGTGACCTTGCGTACGAAGCTGGAGGTTTCGGGTTCGAATCCCGGCGAGGGCATTATTTGTGTATTTATTTATCACAAATATTTGTTCCTTGGTCATGGCTGTCTATATATTTAAGTATCTATATGTATCTATCTATTATATACATCGTCGCCTGGTACCCTCATCATATGCCTTAATTGAGCTTACCGTGGGACTAGGTCGATTTGTGTAAGATGTCCCAAGATATTTATTTATTATTTATTAACTTCGATAGTAGTAATTGCAAGTTTTTAAGGTCTTCAAAAGTTTGGAAATTAATAGCAAAGCGACTTCCTCGCACAGCATTGCGATATAGCGAGGAAATGCCGCCAGCATCCTCGGTACAATACCTCAAGGGTCAATCTTAAATATACACTGTATTAATTTTATGCGTAACTCTTAACTAGGTATGTGTATACATAGACGTATCAGGAGGTAAATGCCAATGGGGAAGCGGATTGGCGATCGCAGTAATGTGTGTCCTCTATGACGACGCTGCTGCCCATCATCAATCTTCTATCAAAGAATGGTCAGTGACACTTCAATCCCTTAGTCGGCTCTTACGACACCCACGGCAAGAGTTGGGGTGGTGGCAAATGTATTCTTACCTTACTACCACACGGCTTTTATAATTTACTAGCGACCCGCCCCGGCTTCGCATGGATACTATACCTACATATGAACCTTCCTCTTGAATTACTCTACCTACTAAAAAAAATCTCATCGAAATTCGTTGCGTAGTTTTAAAGATTTAAGCGTACAAAGGGACATAGGGACAGAAAAAGTGACTTTATTTTATACTATGTAGTGCTGATAGTGATATATTTGTTCCGTACCGTTATCAATGTGTCACAATAAATCACATTTGTTGTAAATATTGAAGCCCTCTAAAATATCTATTTTATTCTACTTTTTAACCAACTTCAAAAAAAAGAGGAGGTTCTCAATTCGACAGATTTTTTTTTAATTTTTTTTTGTTGTATGTATGTTATCCGATATCTCCGAGAATCGTGAACCGATTTATTTTTGTGATCAAACGTGTATAACCCCGAGGTGGTCCCGTTGGCACCAAGTTGGGGTCCGATGATGCGATCTTGGAGAAATCGAGGGATCTCTTCAAATGTTATAGGTACATGTATGGCGCTTTTGGTAATTTCCATTCATTTACAAGAATTTGCATTCAGAAAGTAGGATTTGAGGAATCCAATGATGGAGACAAATCGGGGATCTTAGAGTAATCGGTTGAAGTCGGTTTTTAAAAAATTTAATTAGTATTTTTTTAAATACAGCATCTGTGAAAATTTCCATCTATGTATCACGAGATTACAGCTTGATGACATGATGACAGACGGACAAACAGTGGAGCTTAAGTAATAGGGTCCCGTTTTACCCTTTAGGTACAACAAGACATCGGTAAATTAAAAAAAAAAAAGAAAAAATATATATTTATTAGAGCGATGTGCCCAGTTAAGCTGTTAATAATATACGTATTAATGGCGGGTCGATACACATTCTAACTCTCACTCGGTCGCGCTACTAACATACTCGACGCGACGCGGGACCTATCGTTGCTAGATGCGCCTGCCTCTGCGCAGGGGCGCATTCGGATTTTACAACTACAATATTGATTTGATAGGCACCTTCTGGGCGAACTCACTCCGTTGTAGGCTGCGTCTCTGCCCTTGGCTAGTCTGTGGTCTTGCGTAAGCCCATTTCAAATTAAAAAAAATCCCATCATAGTCAGTTTCGGCTTTTGAAATGTAAATTAAACGAATTTCAAAATAAAGTATTTTTCCTTTGTTTTCCATTTTAAAACAAAATAATTTTGAGTATATTCATTCATAATTTGTCAAAAATCGAAAATGTCCTTTAGGACTCGCAATGGGCAGGAAGATGATATAGGTAATATTGATCTGATAATAATATATTGTTTCGGATTCGAAGCCCGGCGAGGGCATCATTTGTTTATTTATTTATCACAAATATATGTTCCTTGATCATGATCATGTATCTATCTATTATATAATATATGTAGTCGCTTGGTACGCGCACCATAAGCTTTAATTGAGCTTGCCGTGGGACTAGGTCGATTTGTGTAATAATTATGATATAAATGTGTCTCATATTTTACCGACAAACGGGTCTTAATCGTGTAAATTTTCGTTTAATAATAATGGTGTTCGCTTATTTCAAGAATATGAGTGGCTAGTTAATTGTTTTTCATATACTACATTACGGCTACAGGATTATCTGAACTAATATTACATAGCCCTCTTTCACATACACGATGTTGTTAATTATTATTATAGTGTTTGAAACATGCGTTAAGTGGGTATCTATCTACATATAAAACAAAAAATGTATGAGGGTATTTTGATATGAAACTAAAAATAATGTTTCTTTCCTTTGAATAGGCTTTCAAATTTAACAACATAAAAATTTAATAGGTATAGACTATTAGATATCCGGGGTCCGATATTACTGAAGCTTACCCCCTTATTCATAAACGTCTGCTAACTTAACAACCCGCTAATAATTGTTTGTCCTTTTCGGTCTTAACAATGTGTCCATAAGAGCAAAAAGGACAAACAATTATTAGCGGCTTGATAAGTTTATGAATAAGGGGGTTCCCAAAAGTTGTCTGAAGAGATCGCTTCTTATCGATTAGACCGCCTATTGTCTACCTTTTCAATGGTTACATTTAACTTAATATGTAATTTTGTTTTGTGAGAACAATAAATAAATATTGTATTGTATCTATAGGTAGGTATGTAATGCGTAGTTTAATTATTTTAATAGCGTTAAATATTTGTAACAGATTTTTTATGTAAATAAATAAATTTGGACTTTTTACAGGTAATTGCAGTTATACATTTTCTTTTGCAAATATTATTAACACCACCAAAGTAAGTTCTATAACTTAATGCTCCACAATAAGTAAAATTAATTTTATCTACTTATTCATGAAATATATCATACGACACGTTAGCTATCTGCTGTATAGTCGAGTTCATAAATATATACCTACACATTGCTTCACCTTATGGTGTTGAAATAGATTGCAAAATTGTGTATTCATTTATGAACTCGACTGTAGGTACCACTTTTTGCATTAGAATTAAGTAGGTACTAAATCAATCACAGTTATTGTGAATGAACAAATCACAAAAAATTGTGTATGACACCTAATACTAGTATTTATAATTTACGCAATCGTTCTTGACGTGGTTTTATTAAAAAATGATTGAAAACTTTTTTCAGACATTTCTCTTAAAATCAATTATTTATTGAAGCAAAAGGATTGACGGTCTATGATTACGTATGAAGTATAGCATATTTTCTGTGACTTATTTTTCAAAAGTATTTTAGCAAATGCTTTTATTTCATCTTTGTCGGTATATTGAATTTATTTTAACAGTAAGTCTCGCTTATCAGCAAATTGAACCAAAATCGGTCGGTAGATTTAGAATATACAGTAATTGATAAATTTTGAAACGATATTATGTAATAAAATTATCACTTTCGCACCTACTAAATAATACCTACTAAATGTGTGTTTATGATAAGTACTGCATTGTGCATAATATAATATATCAATGTGTAAATAAATATTTTATACTTCGTGATTTGCTATATACCATCAAATGAAGGAAGTTGGTTAAAGACATCGACGCCGTTTATTAAGGAAATATTTTCGATGAAAACGAAAATGTATATAGTACCTACTTATTTCAAGTCTTATTTAAAAATAAGAAATAAAAAAGCTCTTTTATTCGACTTTCAGAGTTTTGATATGTATATAAATATTCGTAGGTATTATTTTTACCACTAAATTTGTACAGTAAACATGTTTTCTATCAGTTTTGGAGATGGATTTTTCGTTTTGTAGACATTAATGCATTACATTATATGTTACTGTTATTTTTACCAATTTACTATAGAGGAACGTTTGCAAAATTTGTTGCAATTTATGGATTTTTATTAAAGATAAAAATAAAGCTTTACTCCAAAAAATCCAATTTAACCTACATTTTCCAATTTACATCTTACATATATTTGCAGTTACGTCGTTCGATGCAGTTAGTGGGTACATTAAGCTCATCCTCATAAATTAAACTCTCATAATACCGTAACGCTCATACGCCAAATGGCAAAGCCGGGTAAGTGCGTTTTCACACTTTCTCAGGCTCTTCCAGCGCGAGCGCATCTCGACGCGCCGCTCCGCCGATTTCGTGCATTTTTTTGCAAGTGACGACTTGGATTTCTAAATAATTTAAATGCGCGCACGATACGCAGATACGGTATACAGAATCCCACGTACGATAAAGAAAAACTCCCATATTAAAAAAAAACACAAAAAATAATCTTCCTCTTTTGAACATACTCTTATTATTATTAGCTAATAAAAAGTGCACTTACGTTTTGATAAAAACAACGTAACTAAATCCGTTCAAAGCACAAAACCATGTCACTGTCACAGGCCACTGATCGAGAAACCGCGCGTGCGCTAACTGGGACGGCTGCAGTGAGACTGCCGAGTGTCGGCGCGCGCGCCGGTGAAACGAACGCACCTTGCAGTTTTATGAGACGAGTTTACTAAGGAGTTCTAATCATGCTGGAATCGCTTGAATTGAAGGCTGATCTCGGTGATCGCTCATGTCGGGAGGAAATCGCTTTTTAACGATAACGCTTATTTACTCAGTTGCTTATATGTAAGCCGGTGTCGGGATAAACGCGTACATCGTTAAATTAATTATACTAATAGCCGATCCGTTGTAATTTTCAATTGTAAGTTTAGTAAAGTAATTTCAGGTCATGATTGCGATTTCGCATTTGGGTATGTATATAAAAGTAAAGTAAAAAAAATGTTGGTCAAAAACAGAATGAGTTTCACAGAATTAGGTAATAATTTAGAATAATTTATTGATTTAATTAACAATAAATTAAATTAACAACAATATAAAGAGGTGGTCAGGGACCCATTTGTTTATAAGTCCTGTACTGTTTGACTACTCACAGTACTCCCCTTCTGACCCACAAATAATTAGGCTTGTAAGTAAGCTGGTAGAATTAATAATTTCATCTTATATTGTATGTATTTTTTTACTGTCGATTATGTTATAATAAACAACTTACAAATCTAATACGATTCCAGGAATATACCTAACTTCCAATTAAAGCACTTTTCTATACATTAAAGACTATTCTAACATGGTCTAGTTCTTACGCTATAAACTAGTGCAATCGTAAGCACTATAAAACGACGGTTAAACGTTGAATTTACGGAGGATTTACCGTTCCCGACTGTTACGCAGCATGCAGTTTTATGACGCGACGAGTCACTAAAAGCAATCCAATTTGCCAAACGTTTACCGAGATTCGCATTAAATTGTGCTATATATTTTAAAGACATATATTTTAAATTTATTTGATACCTATCAGAGTCAAGAGCCAATATTATCATTTGAGTTTGACAGAATTGTGTTATTTCAAATATCAATAAATCAGCATACCTATTTTACATAATTAATTACTTACACTATCTTTCACGCTTAATAAAACTTATATTATTAAGCATTTAGAGTGTAAATGAGAACCTACCTGTACCCTCCGTCAGTAGAAAAAAATATGTAAACAAACCTAAAAACGAGCATTATTTCATATTCACACACTTTCAGAACACAAACTTGGTTTTATCACCAACTTAAAGTAAAACCTTTAACCCCCTAAACTTGGCAGAATTCTAAAAATCGTTAGTTCTAGCCTCTTCGCCGCTGTGGATAGCAAAAAGTCTTAAAAAAAACAAAAAGTGGGTCAAAAAGTATGTATCTTCTTATAAGATACACTGCCAAGTCACGCTAAGTATTGGACTTGAGTTCACATACATTTCTAGTTAAAATTATTGATATTTATTAAAAGGTATTAACGTAAAAATATAACCGCGTAATATAACGTCGAATGCTATTTGTCTTATTAATAAATTATTTATTATATTGCTTTTATTATAAGTATTTATATTGTGTTATCTATGCTGTAACTGAATGTTTTAGTGATAGTTAGTTTTAAGTTTGTATTTATGTTAACGTTTTTTTTATTCGTTATATATTTCAAATTTCAACACTATTAATTTGCTGCAATAAAAAAACTTACAAATATTATAAATGGGTAAATCAACTTTTTTTTGTCTGTTATTGCCATGGTTACGGTCGCCTAAGTCACGCTGGTTTATTCCAAATTATGCTACTTAAACTATGCAAACATACATTTTTCTGGTGTTAATAAGCCCTTCCTTTAATAGGCCACCTACAGATATGCATTACTTGCATATTTGCCTAATTTAAATAGCATAACTCAGACGACCGTAACCATGGCAATAACAGATAGAAACAAGTTGATTCACCCAAATAATAAAGGATTTCTATTGCTTAGGTCTGCGACCATATATAACATGGACGTCTAATGCCAGCTCAAAAATGCCCCCAGACACAATTGTTCAATTGTGCCAAGATGGGCAGGACATGGCGCTTTTCTTAACACCACGCATATTTCGTTTCGGCGCAACATCTTTGACAAATATTTATAGAATATAGCCAATAAAAATTTTGACAGACTAATCACAATCATTTTTAAATGGCGGTTTAAGTTTTTATAGATTGACAGTGAAATTCATTACCGTGATGCATTGAAGAGTAGGTGACACATGTCAACTAACATTCAGGACCGTTTTTGAAAGGTAATTTAGTATGGCATGCGACTTCCATGTTTTCTTTTTGGTCGTAGGCTAGGTAATTTACAAAAGTGCTTTATGTTTTAAGTCCTAGATCAATAATGTGTAGTGATCGATGGATCATTACGTGCTAAACACATCGTGCGTGCGCTCGCGGCGAATAATCGTGATCTGCCATAAATAAATTTACAATGCGATGTACAGGGTGGATAAAACTTTAAGCTATTATCTTTCATCTTTATTACCTACATAGTTCGTTTAAAAAATTATATTGTGATTTAAAATAGACATTTAAAAATAATGGTAATTAAATCGGGCATACATAATTATAAAATGTAATTTTCTGAATGGTAATTTAGAAATTAAGTGTTATAACAATAAAACCATTCAATTTCGGTACAAAACATTTAAACAAATAATTACAAAATTAAGAATCAAAGCACGTAAATTGTTTGCTGAGATCGCGAAACGTCTGGTTGATGTAATGTAACAAAAGACTTCCTCGCACAACGCATCAGTATTGCGATACAGCGAGGAAATGCCTCCAGCATTCTCAGTACAATGCCACAAGGGCCAATCTTGGATATAGGTTAGGTTAAGTAGATTAGTTAGATTTAATCTATGTACATAAATTGTAGTTTTGAAATAGTTAGGTATTTATTATGCAAGGGGGCAAAGTTGTTGTTTAACTGTCGTGCCAATATTGAGACCTGAGCTAGCGAAAGATTCCAAAATTGAGTCACGAGCGTAGCGAGTGGTTAAAAAACTGGAATCTTGAGCATTGCGAAGGTCTCAAGGCACGAGAGTTGAACAAACTTTGCCGCCAAGTGTAATACAACTTTTTTCCCCTCACTACCGCGAGGAAATATGATTGCAAATCTCATCCAAATGTAAATTAACTTAAAGAAACCATTTAAAACTCAATGTCGAAACGTATCGTAGAATAGAGTTACTTCTGGAACTTAAATATAGTCAATGGCTTACAAAGTCACCCATGAGACCGACCAATTTAACATGTGAACTCCGATTGCGCATGTTTACTACGGTCATACAGGTCCACTTATACTAGGCAGTAGGGGGCTTAGGAATTAGAGAAATGTCAAATTACTTTATTCACAAGTGTGTAAAAAGCGTTTTTACCCGCTCGTATTAAAGGATAAACGAGCGCTTTACGAGCTAGTGAGGGGAAAATAAACATATTAAAATAGAATCAAAGCTTTTGATTTCTGTAGACTATTACCTACTACAAAACTACATAGGGATCTACACACATATAGCAATAAAATTCACCTTGGCTTATCAAATCAAACTCATTTTTAAGAAGTTGACACATGTTAAGCGGCTATGAGTTCGCAATAATTAAAAAGAAAATTGCACAACTAAGAAAATAAGGAAGGCCGTTAAAATTTCATGTCGTTATATTACATGCAATCTTAAAACAACGCAAAAGAAAGTTGTAGGGTTTTCTCAGGCTGCCGGAAGGATGGTTTTACTTCCTCGGCCAAGGTTCTCGTGAGAAAAGAAAGAACCGGCCAAGTGCACGTCGGGCCATGCTCAGTTTAGAGTTCCGTAGTTATTCAAAGACGGCTGGGCCGATTATGTTCACAATAGTTTTATTTGAATTATTCTATAAGCTATTCATGATTTTTTTGTATATTTTTTGGAATCATGAATCAAAAGTTCGATTAGGGGGGGGGGGGACATTTTTAGGGTTCCGTAGCCAAAATGGCAAAAACGGAACCCTTATAGATTCGTCATGTTCGTCTGTCCGTCTGTCACAGCCAATTTACTCGGAAACTATAAATGCTACAGTAACGAAATTTGGTAAGGATATGTGTTGTATGAACCGCTACAGGAATGTGATACTAAATTGTAAAAAAAACCATTGGGGTGGGGGCCCTCCATACATGTAACTGAGGGATAGAATTTTTTTTTTAGTTGTACATAAGCATGTGGGGTTTTAATAGAAAGGTCTTTGCAAATGATATGAAGGTTTATACATCACATTTTTATTTAAGCAAATCGTTTTCGAGATATCAGGTCTCAAAGTCTGAAAAATGTGTCCCCCCCCCTCTATTTTTTAAACTACGCGATATAAAATTCTGAAAAAAATATATGTTATGCACATTAATAAATTCTATCAACGATTTTTGGTTTGATAAAATTATCTCCTATAGTTTTTGAGGTAGGTTGATTTAACTGTATTTTTTTAATAATAAATTGATAATGGTACGGAACCCTTTGCGCGCGAGTCCGACTCGCACTTGGCCGGTTTTTTTTATATCATCCCCACTTTACTGATAGGGGAGATACCCGAAAAAAAAATGTACATTTTATTCTACCACTGATACATAGGAAACCCGCCGTCAAGGTTTGATATGTATCATCATCATATCAGCCGAAACACTGCTGAACATAGATCCCCCAAAGATTGCCACAATGACCGGTCCTGCGCCACCCGCATCCAGCGGACTCCTGCGACCTTCACCAGATCACCAGTCCACCTTGATATGTATACCTGTACCAAAATGCAAATTTCTAGTACTAACGGCCACTGGGTGAATATCTGAGCGTTTCAACCGCCTAATTTTGGTGGCATCATTTTTGCCGAAGTTTCTATTCGTTACAATGTGCTACTTTGTCATTTGCGTGCGGTATTATACAAATTACGAAGTATAACATTGAGACGTTTAGAAACTTCGGCAAAAATTATTCCACCAAAATTAGGCGGTTGAAACGCTCAGATATTCACCCCACTGAGCTATGCTGCGGACAGACAGACAGACAATAGACATGCAGAAACTATAAGGGTTAGTTTACTACGGATCCCTAAAAACGTGACGATTCATTAAAATTCCTAGTACACATTCGGAAAAACAGTAAACGAAAGACGCAAAAAATGCCACTTACTTGCCAATTGACACACGAAACGGCAAAAAGAGGCCATTGACTCTGATTGAGTTATTCAATAAGAGCTGTTGCTTGAAAAATGGCGTGGATTAATCTTACACGATCTTAATCATTCGATTATTAAAATTTCCTGCCGATTAAACAAACTAGGTTTGCTAATCATATTGGATATTTTCGAGTTTCTTATTTCAATGTGTTAAAGGTTATTTTCAATAAGCAAATGGTATGATAGATTGAGAGGAAACAGATAACGACACATGATAAGTCAGATGATCACGTTTGATTGGTGTGAAAAAGAATTTTACGATCTAATGAAGGTTCCGTTGTAATACTTGTTATAGTGTCATTAGAGTTCCTTAGCAAAATGTATAATTGATATTTTATTACAGGAAAACACTGAGCATACTCGCAATATTTCTTAAGCATTTGCTACTTTTACGACAGATTATAGATTTCTTTATTTTTCCTTATAACAAGAACATTCAGCGTTGATGTTCTTAGATATTTCTTATAATATAACTAAACGAATCAGAAATCTTAAGTGAAAATTAAAGGACAAGTAAGAACATTAGGTATAATTAACAGGCAAGTTTAGTGGTGTTTATTTTATATGCATTGGACTGTTAAATGAAAACTTATTACATATTTATTTATTTTCCCTTACATCGGAAATATAGTCGCAGGATAAATAAATATTATGGGACAATCTTACTCAAATGCACTCAAGGTAAGCTCAGATAAGGATTATGTCGTGGGCTAAGCAACAATATAATAATAGATAGATGCATTACATATAGATACTTAAATTCATAGAATAACAGCTGTAACCAATGACAATTATTTATTATAAAACACACAGATAAGTGCCTTCGTCGAGATTTGGGCCCGGGACTTATGTATATAGTTTTCCTTTTCTATGCTTATATAATTAAGGAATAGATCGCAAACTTCAAGGTTTGATATTTTAGCATCCACCAAATTCGATAGCTATGCTATTGTGTTTGTATAGACAGGTACCTACACAATGTTCCTACCAATTCATACATTTTAGACGATAATAATAATAGGTATGTGTTAGTAAGTGAGATAGGAGCATTCTAGCTTCAAAACCTATACGAGTGTAGCCGCGTACAACATAAAATTCACACATATTCAGATATTCTACAAAAATAAATGTCATTCGTGTTTAACGGGGAATATACATTTAAATCGTAAATCATACAAAAATGTCGACTTTATGAAAGCCACCATTAACATGAAACCTTGCATCAAATAAAGTCTTCATTTTAAAGTGATAATTATACGTTGTCAGAAAAATATGCCTCGACTTGACACACTTCCGTTTTATTTATTAATATGCGGTAGGCTGCGGTTTTTATAATACTCCGGAAATTTATCTTGTTATAAATTTTAATCAAGATTGTGAATTTTATTAAATTATATGATACAAAATTTGCAAATTCAATTACGGTTTTTAATATTCGCGAGATCGAGACGCTATAATTTAAGACGATTTTTCATAGGGTCACGATTGAAAACCAATTTGTGTGTATTGATTTAAACTTTTGCGGGTTCCTTATTGGATTGGAACTTAAGTGCGTAAAGTATAGGTACCTAAGTAAATCCTGTTTCTTATTTACTTTCATCTGTTTGGGTACCTAACAACGTTTAATGAATTATGGTATGTTTATTGTCACTGTATCGCATCTTTCAGTCGCTATGTATGTTTTTTAGAGTAGGTATTCTTTATTTAAATCCCCTCAACGAAACCCTAGGCCACTCAGGAACCTTGTCAAAGTAAAACTAGTTTTCATTTTGACATGGTTTTAGAGTTACCTAGGTTTCCAATTGGCTACGTTAACCTACACTAAGTCTCGTCAAATTATATACATATAGGTGCGATTAGGTATAGGTACACATACGTGTAGGTATACATTTCAGAACGTTACGAATGAACAAGGATGAAAATCGATAACATATTTTTGAAGGTGTCAAAATTAAAGCTATTTATTAAAGACTTATACTGCTCTCTTCGTCAGTACAAAATAAAAAAGTGTAAACAAATATGGCTGACTTTCCATAGCATTTGACGTTTTTTACACATCGTGAAACATGTTGGCAGATACTATCAACAAGCCGCTAATAATTGTTTGTCCCTTTCGATCTTAACAATGTGTCCATAAGAGCAAAAGGGACAAACAATTATTAGCGGCTTGGCAAGTTAGCAGACATTTATGAATAAGGGGGTATATTTTTACGTTAATAGTAATAAATATTAATAATTATAACTAAACGTGTATTTGAGCTCAAGGTTTAAGGTTTTAAATTGGTGGTAAAACCAAGATTGTGTTTTAAAAGCGCATTATTATAAAATAATATACTAAGAAAACATTCCCACAATATTTCAATAACCCTTGCTGTGCGTAAGTGGCATGTTTTCGCACTATACCAGTAATTGGAGTTCGAGGCCAACGAAACTACGACAGATGCATTATTGTCAAATCTGTCAAAGTCTCTTATGTCATTGTCAAATAAAGTTTTCAGGTTTCCACAACCTTTTTGTTATTCAATTTATTTATTTAAAATAATTCCTAATAAAAACATTATATACCTCTGTAATGTTTTTACGCGTTTCTGATTAATATGGCTGTCACAACTAGGATTTTCTTAAAAACACGTAAATACCTAAAAACTTTTCTTTCTCTTAACTAACATTGATATGACAACATTTTCTTGTAAAGAACTTAAAATTACCAGTGAACACAAACGACAGCGTGCCATATTTATTAAGACAGTACATATAACATTTCACCCAGTATATTTCATTTGGAACTTAACCAAGTTATTATTGTACAAGTTCACAACATTATAAAGTATCTATATCTATACTACTAGAGATGTAAAGGTCCTCTAGTTGTCAGAATAAAGAGATATTAAGATTTAGAGATGTAAAAGGTCTCTAATCGTCATGATTTTAACAATAATAATAAAATAGAAAATTAACAATTTAGTGACAATCACAAAGCAACTATTCTTATTATTTAAAAGACAACAGCCAATACCACAGATCAGTATAGATAGCTAACTGAGGCATGGAACAAGTCGCAGCGTTATGGCCCATTGGCCTTTATAGTGTGACAGATGCGCGCCCTATGAGCCAGTCGCAACTTACCCGCGACTGCAGAATGAGCACGGACATATCCGCAAAATGCTGAATGGTGCCGTTATTTCTTGTAAAAATAGGAGTGTAAATAAAAATTTCAAGAACTATGGAGTCACGTACCACATGTAAGTATTGATTTTTTTAGTCAAAACCACGTATTTTTACAAATAATATATAACAACAAACCTCTGACATAAATGTCATAATGATTTTTCTTAGGCGTACCAATTCGTTGAACTATTCAGTGACAAATTGTATGTGCGTTTTACATTGACGGCTAAGAATAGCAAGCAAGTTGTGTAATACTAAGCGACCGTGCAATGTATCGAATTGCTAGCGATATTCACAACCGTACTGTCATTTCTTGGTACGGCCACTGCGAGCAGGCCGCGAACTAGAGGTGCGACTGACCGTGCCGATGACAAATAGGGTCGATAAATTGTTGATGTATTTGATCATATAAATTTTCTTTCATATTTTCACCTTTGTATCAATATCTTATCTTCATAAAGGTAAAACAATATAAATGGATTATATCGCGTATATTCATTATTTTGAGCCTCTTACAATAACCGTTGTCAAAGGTTGAAATTGTTTTATTTAAATATGTGACCATCACGGAAACGGAAGATAACATTATCCTTATTAAGGCTACACCCGTCTAAATAATTATTTGTTCATTTGATTCCCAGCAACAATTAAGATACTGTCGTTAATAAATTGCTTTGTTCATATTCAAACATATGTTTATAAAGATTAGACACATTGTTCAATGCGATATTTTAGTCTGTATTTATTTCTTATTGAATGATAGATCGATTTTAATGTTTTTCTTAATATTCCGGCCTTATCAAATATCTATGCATAATCATTTATCGACGTAGCCTCTTCTCTAGTGCCGCGCTTCACTCCGCGCTTGAGCCAATCACAGCGTGGCAAAGGCCCGACCTCGGAGACACCGAGACTCATTACGATTTCGCTTCGTTACAAATCTCTCTCTTTCATATATCTATGGCCAATACCTATTTAAATATGACATCACAGTAAAATAAACTCAAATATTAAATTAAACTAGAGATGTATATTCTCTAATGTCAATAATACATAATTTTGGAGATGTAAAGTGTCCCCAATGTCAGTTAATAAATAATAATAATAATGATTTGGAGGTGTAAAGAATCTCCAAATGTCAATAAAAAGGTATATGAAACAAATGTCTTTAAGAAAATCCTAGTTGTGACAGCCATATTAAACAGAAACGCGTAAAAACATTACAGAGGTATATAATAATTATTTTTGTTTAATATTATGATCCTTTATTTATTTCTGTATTTTATAAAAATGTCTATAATAATCTTTTTTTTTTTATGTAATACATTCTTTAATGCATGTTATTTTAATAAGATGTATTATTATACTGTTTTGAAAAAATAAGTCCACCTGAGTTTCTTACTGGTTCTTCTCAGGAACGGCGTAGGGTTTGAACCAGTAGTAGATTTTTTTTTCTCTCTCTTGATAATGTCAGACGATTCGAAAGTGCTTATTAATAAGCTTACTTGAATAAAGAATAGTTTGACTTTGACTTTGACTTTGACACGTAAATACCTAAAAACTTTTCTTTTCTCTTACTAACATTGACATGACAACATTTTCTTGTAAAGAACTTAAAATTACCAGTGAACACAAACGACAGCGTGCCATATTTATTAAGACAGTATTTATAACATTTCACCCAGTATATTTCATTTGGAATTTAATTTTTTTATGATGGGGTGTATAGCGAAGTTAAACATGGCTGAACCAAGTGGATCACCTTGTTAACAACCTACGGAAGAAAACAAGACGTTAGATCTCTATGATAATTTAAATGGAGAACTATAGCACTGCTAAAGAAATTTGTAGGTCAAAGGAATTTTACGAATACGAAATGTGAACATAACCCTTCGCGTGGCAGACACCGGTCGGCACTTTTCGTCTTAGCTGGCGGTGTCCCGCTCACTCCAGGAAAAAAAACTCCGTAAAATGGCAGTGGCCGGCTGCGGTACCAAATTAGAGGTACTCAGTTTTGAAGTGAAAATAAATACCTAAGCCTGTATTTGCACTGTTCTAACACGTAGCAATCGAAATTGATAAACAGAGACGACTAGCAGGTGGTCAGAAACGTCAACAAATCTTTACTTTCTTAGACACTTCACTCTATAAGTTTGGTTGCACGATGGTGTTTGGATGTACAAAACGTGGGAATGTTTCATTCGTTTTTTACTATTTAAAGTGTTATTTCGAAGAGAAATTTGTGAAAATAAGATGACTGGGTAACTAATACATATAATTCTTAGACATTGTTTGTGTTCTGACTAGGTTTTCATTAATAAAAAACGATATTCATCAGGTGCTTTGGATTCGCTTGTCGACATGTGCGCCAAACAAATCATATTTTGACGCCAAATATCAACAGATTCATTTAAACTATGGGAAAAGTAGATTAATCAGTTCACAATTAGGTTAATTCTAGTTGCAAATTGATGCAAATAAAACACTATTCGACGAAATATTCAAATAAATCACACTCGGCACTAAACGGTCAGGAACGGGACGCTTGCCAGCTTGGCCAATATCAACCGCGGTCGCCATTTTGTTCGGTAGCTTCATAATATGGATAAGACTTTTGATTTGAGTATAAAGGTAGGAGATATTTTATTCTGACGGATATATTTACCTGGTGACTGAAAAATCGGCCCTAAGTTGGTGGTAAAGTACGAGTAAAAACAATATAAAATCAACTTTTGGTACTACTGCCTTACGTTACGTACAAATTACATTATAAAAAAACCAATACCGCTGCGGGAATTTGCCAGACAATTTGCACTAAAATAGTCGTATCCATACTATGATAGTCGCTCTTAGGTGTCTTCTGGGTAGAAATTCCTTGTTTTCTTTCCTGATTTTTCAAATATTTTTGTATTATACCAGGTTTTGCTTTTCTTACATTCTTTTGTAAATGTAGTCTAGTTTTAGGAAACAAATCCTTAATTTAAAACGATGATTATTTGTGACAGTTATAGGTCGTTGGTTGCTTGTATCTATTTCATGTCGTTTTTTTGGGGTTACATTTTATTGCTTATAGCTTAAAAAGGATACATTTTCTTGAAAATGATTGTTTGCAAAAGTAAGAGATTATAAACCAATCTCGCAAATAAATATAAAACACGGGTCACTTGATCCAAACTTTTCTCTGAAACAAGCTTGTAAAATGAGCTATTTTATACTGATCGGTGCGGCGGCTCTCGCTAGGGCCAATATTTGTGAACCTTCTACTTGTAAAAAAATGTTTGATGTGATGTGTTTATTTCAGTTATTTTTCATAAATAGTGTATATAGTTGTACACCAACACATTTCATTACCAAAATATTGCATAATTTATTAATTATGGAACATAATGTACCGAAAAATGGGGAAAATCTTTTATCTCTAACTTTAACGTTCTTTAATATACTATTTCTAGACTTTAAGCCTAATGTTTGTTTAGGATCTGGTAGCATATTTTGTCGTGATTAAAATGCTATGCAATATGCGAATCAATTACATACAAAAAAGGAGTGTAATTGCAGTTTTTCTAAAATGCTATAACTGAAGCGAAGTGTCTCGCCAAACCCCTGCCAGCCAACGGAAACGTTGCAAAAAATGGTCTGCCAGCCGACTTCATTTTATTTCTGTCCCGGAGCAGGACACCGCCACGCGAAGGGATAAAGCATGCTACAATGTATTATTCTGCAATTTTCTAAACGTATGCAGAAATAGGGTTTTAATTTATGTGTAGTTAAATTGCTGTACCAAACGTTATTAACACCTGACGTGATACCAGTGCAATACCAACTTTGTTACTAATAATTGCGGATAATTCCGTTTTTATTCAAATATCTTATATTTACGTGAAAATAAGTAAATAATATTGTTTCTATAAATTAACGAATTAAAATTACCAATAAATAAGATATCTCAACGTCTGTTTATAGAAAATAAGGATTTACTATTGTATGAACATTTCATTGTTGTGGCAATATTTTCGTAGATTCTTTGGCCTCGAACTCCAATTAGTGGTTTAGAGCCGTAAGTGACAGTGACAGCTGACAGCTTATTAGCGAGCGTCCCTCATCACGCTGCCAGCGGCAACATACAGACTGAAAGTGAAAATCTCCCATAGCAGGTAGTAGGTAGCTGTGAAGTGCAATATAATTACGAATAAAAATATGATAAATATATTGGGAACTGTGACCATATATAACATAGACGTCTAATGCCAGCTCAAAAATGCAAGCGACCCAAATCTGATTTACTCGTGACGTCACTTTGACGCTGTACGAATAAGATTTCTTAACCTTTTAACCGCTTGAATTTTTTCATTGAGCGTGCCCGTATAGCCAATACAAAATTACACCACGTAGATCAGTGCTTACATTTGAATGAGACTCATTTACACGCCGTGAAAACCTAATCAGACCTTCGTCTGATTGATCAGACAAGGGCGAGGTGAGTTTGACATTCATCACATCATCAGCCTATGATAGTCCACTGCTGGACGTAGGCCTCTCTTATTAACTATGCGTATTATGGGCATTAGGAGGTAAATGCCCATAATCGCCATGCTGGGCAAGCGGATTGGCGATCGCAGTAATGTGCCCACTATGATGACGCTGCTGCCCGTCATCCATCAAATCAAAGAATGGTCAGTGACACTTCAATCCCTTAGTCGACTCTTACGACACCCGCAGGAGGGGTGGTGACAAATGTATTCTTACTGCCGTCACTTTGACATTATTGTCTGTGATATATCAGTCTACGGCGGTTAAAAGGTTAAGGGTTCTAATAAGGGGATTATTCTTAGTTAAGTCTACTTGGACAATCCAGGGTTATTTAGGACGTTAAATGCATTAATCATTAAAATGTTTTGAGGAATAAATAAGTGCCTGGGTATTTCTATGCGATTTTTTTACACGTTTTTATTTTTCATTACCATCACCACTTTATTTTCTGATTTATAAAAGCAACCGAGACTATTATGCCAGAATAGCAGACAAACATGCGTCTGCTACAAGATAACCGAAAATGACTCCACTATTTATTTATACGCAATTCGTCAATCACTTCGGAATGGTAATGACTTCATTTGTGCGACAGAATAATCACATAGAACTACCCACCTACCCTACATTTCCAGGAAGAATTTTATATATTGTACCGAAGTATGTGAATGTATATGGCAAAAGGACGTGGGAGTACATGCTACCCAGCATACTGAATAACTTACCAAAAGACCTACAGTGGAAACTGGATAAGTGGAATCGCAAGGGACCGGCTGTTTAGTTCCGCTTATCCAGGTTTTCCATTAATCCAGTTTTCCACTTAACCAGGTTCAAATAAAACGTTTTCTCACTTACAGAGGCTCTCGCTAACAGAGGTTGTAGGTGCTAGTAATTTCGCTTATAGAGGTCACGTATATGGTCAAAAAAGATCAAGACTTAAATACATAATCACCTTTTATTAAATAATATGTATGTATATCCATACAAACCTGTATGAAGATATGAGTTAACAACAAAAATAGGCATGTAAGACTTCAAAAAGCAATACTGAAAATAATCCACAGTACTTCTATACAAAAATAATAACTTTCCTTTATTATAAAGTAACTTAGTATATTTCAAACAAAAACTCTCTTAATATATATTTATGCAAAGTAAACCAGTATGGTTAAATAAATCAATACATGTACCGCTACCGATTGAACTTTTATGAACAGTCGATGTCAAAGATATGTCTACACTTTTGGACTTTATTGTAATAAGGCGAAATGTGTAAAGATATCTTTGGCGTCGACTGTACCTACTTTGTTCTTTCGTACATGACATTTCTTTTCATCATTTATAATTTATATATCGTAGTGTGACTACTTAAATACATGAATTAAAACGCCTTAATAAATGATTTAAATCGTGCTATAAAATTTTATGTACCTACTTTAATGAAAAAAATAACTAACAGCACGGCACAGCAGTACAGCTTAACTTAAGTAACCAAACTGAACGCAGTGAAATCTCAAAAAAAAAAAACCTACGTACCGTACAGTTAAAACACAAACCATTAACGAACCAAACTACCCCATTGTGACTGTTTATTAAAAATACAAATTTTATATCGCCAAGCTATTTCACTCATAGAGGTTACGAAGACCGATGCTTCCAGTTACAGGGGTCAAAATAAGAAATTTACGAAAAATTGGATTCCGCTTACAGAGGTCCCGAAATTCCACTTAAAGAGGTAATTCGTTGCCAAGGGACTGGGACCGAGACTTTTGGTCCACTCAAAGAGGTTTTCCACTAACCCAGGTTCCACTTATCCAGTTTCCACTGTATTTTATAACATCTTAGAAAGTAAAAAGAAATGCAAAAACGCTTTCAAGAAATACTATATCTTTAGTGCGGGCGGGGATGTGTGATGCCTCGTCTTACCTCCTATTTAAGTACGTAGGTAGTATCTAAACATGTACAATGTATACCTATAGTAAGATTTTAAGTTCAAATAATATGCTTACATCGCTGTGTGAGTGATGTGACGCAATTGCACCACGCATAAACCTACACAGGTTTCTGTGGCGCATCATAAATTTAAGTTATATATGTTCTTTTTTTGATGTGTATAAATAAAAAAAAAAAAAAAAAAAATGTCCAAGCATGCTTAAAATTTTAAAAACAAGTATGTCTACTAAGCTAGAAAGCTTCCTATCTTTGAAGCGACGTGACATTTCACTTAGCAAATAGGAAGCTAACGACCTTGTTCTAAGATCATAACACTTACGAGTAATTCAAGTGATTTACCAGTTTACCCGCATTTTTACGCGCTTTTAGAAGAAACGTAATTGGCTAGTTCCGATGGTTGTCGTAAATCTGTTTTATTGGATCGCCGAGTATGGTAGTACGAGTACTTACAGCTTAGGCTATGTAGGCGATTCAAAGCGACGAGATTTGCGAAGCGATTCGATGCGATGAAGTCGCGAATGTATGCGATGCGATGCGATGGCATTGTTCTACGTGTACGTGAAAGGTTCTAAGTAGGTATATCGGACATTTTTAATACACAAAATGACACACCATTAGCACGTCTCGCCTTGTTCGCGCGAAAATATCAAACAAACTGCCCGCGTTCGCTTCGCGTCGTGTCGCCTGTACGCCGCACCAGGTTTGGTCACGTAGGACACTTGTGGGTTAAAATTCTTTTCGTTGTCTTGTTTCATACCACTCTGTCACGCTTTTATATAAAATTGGCTTTATATAAAACAAAATCCGGTGCCGTTGTATTTCTTTTTCACGCTAGATTTTAATCCATACATCAGATATTGAAATCAAAACATCACCTCATACAAAAATCACCACTGTGTCACGTTTTTTAGAGACACAAAATAAGACAACGAAAAGAATATGGACCCTTGTATTAGCTGGCGGCCGTTTGAATTTTTCGCGTCGCGTCGTGTGGCATCGCTTCGCTTCGCGTTCGCAAGGGAATATCGCTCACCTAGTACGCCGCGTTACTGCTCGCGCCAG
This sequence comes from Thaumatotibia leucotreta, assembly GCA_025490895.1. Taxonomy (NCBI): domain Eukaryota; kingdom Metazoa; phylum Arthropoda; class Insecta; order Lepidoptera; family Tortricidae; genus Thaumatotibia; species Thaumatotibia leucotreta. The sequence continues at coordinate 12,689 of JALPQI010003822.1, read as the reverse complement.
TACTCGACTGGGGTGCGGTAGAGAATTAGGTCAGTGTGGAAATGGTCATCGCTAATGTCTTTAAAACACTCCAATGAACATGTTTTAAGTCAATTTCAATGCAAATGTACATTTTTATGTTTTTTGGCGGCAAACGCAGTTCTGCTTAACGAACTTTTCACATGCTTGCTTTCCCTAGACAACTGGGGGGTTACTATGACGTAGATACTAATGCGGTTCAGTTTAGGTTCAGGGAAAGGGACAGTGATATACGACTCTTATAGCCTTGTCCCTCTCTCAGCCTAAACTGAGCGTCTTAAGCATAAATAATATTAAATAAATATCATGGGACATTTTACACAAATCGACCTAGTCCCACGCTTAGCTTGCCGCGGGACTAGATTGATTTGTGTAAAGGTGCATTTAGACCAAACGAGTATTCGCTATTCTAACCCACTACGACGACCCTCTACGAAATTCGATCGTTACTCAAAACGTGATGGGTTGATTTCGTAGAGTGGGGGATAGAACAGCGAATGCTCGTTTGGTCTGAATGCACCTTAAGATGTCCCGAGATCTTAGTTTTTAATTTATTTATATTTAGATATTTTCCCTTTAATCACATGCTAACCATACTGCTTACATCAGTAAATATTCCATGTCGACATGACATAAAATAAAAACAAACGATAAAAGAAAATTGTACTGTGTGAAATAATTAATCGCCTAGGTAGCTGCTTTGTTTGTGTACAAATACATCATGACATTTATTGCGTTAATATGTGAGACAATAAGCTTTTTTGTTAGGAATTAGATTACTTATTTACGATTACGTAACATGAAACATTCTTTTTAGTACAGATGGCGCTTTTTTTACGCGCTAGTGCGAGAAATGGCTCATTATACCTACGTCAGGTCCAAAACTTCGGAGGGCCATATGTACTAAAAAACGTCGTACAAGACACGTTCAAAAACGAAATTCGTAACTCGTGTCTATTTAAAACACATATCGGTCGTGTTTTAAAACATCGCCACTCGTTTCGAATTTCATGTTTTTCGCACTTGTGTCGTAATGTACTATTTTAGTACAGATGGTGTCTTTTCAGTGTAAATGGCATTTTTTGGCACACGTGCGAGAAGCGGTAAATTTTTTGTCAGGTCAAAACTTCGGAGGGCCACCTGTACCTACTGAAAACCGTCGCATGTCGAATTTGTGCGAAAAGGGAATTCGTAAACAAGTGCGATATTTTTTTCCCCACTTGTATCGTAATGAACTATTAATTCAACCAGAGGCGATGAGTAGAAAAAGCGTATTTTGAAATGTCAGTAATTTATATTGGTTTAAACTTTTACGATTATCACTCATATTTTAACGACAGACGGGTCTTAATCGCGTAAACTTACGTTTAACATTATCCTGACGTTCCGGGCATGACGTTACACCCCTGCTATGCTATTCCCTTATTCACACATTCAACGCTGCGTTCGTCAACGAGCTCGACGACGAGACAGCCTTCACTTACGTACAGCGCAGCGCTGCGAAAAACGGTATTCACTAACATAGAACAGCTCGTCGTCGAACTGTAGGCGGTAACTCTCGACGCAGTATAGTTCCAGCTCACGCCGCAATCGTCGCCGAGCACTAGTATCGTTTAAAGTGCATTAGTGAATACCATTTTTAGGCTCGACGCTGCCGCAGCGCTGACACAGCGCTGTTAGCAAGGCGGTTTCCTTAGTGAATAACACTGCTGGTCGGAGGCAGACTGTCTGTCTGTCATGCCCGAAATGTCAGAACAGTAATTTACTTGATAGATTAGTCCTAACATAAATTTTATTTAAATAAATAGTACAGGCACCACTTCTCTCATTCCAGACCAGTACTTTAAAGACCCGAGAAAAAGTTAAATAAATAGGTACCTCGTACCATCAATCCAACCTCGTGTGCACGTCGTGGTGAAATTGCATTACCAACGAGTAACGACTCTCTGATCGATGTAGTTTTTCTTCAATTTGTTCAAGTTGTAAGGCTTTCACGGTCACGTGTGAAGAAAGTTCATATTATAGTGTTTATATTAGGTGTGGTATGGGCTGGAAACTTCGATTATGGGATTTGATAGCTCGTCTTATCCACTCAATTGCTTTTGGTAACTGTGGTTACCAGCTGTCACTCTTATTTTACATAGGAATAAAGATTAACCACGTTTCATTTGTCGTCTTGTTATTTGACGTTTTTATCAAGTCTGTATGATAATACATCGTCAGTTGTAATGTGAATTAATGTAACTACCAAAAGGCATTTTTCAGGAGGGCCGAAAAACGAATTTGACATTTATAAAGTATGTTGTATCTTTTTAGCTAATTATACTATTGAAATGATGTTTATCTTGTTTGTTTTATTTTTGAGATGTCTATTTGACACACAGTTACTAACTGCGACCACAGTTGTAGTTCAGTTAAACTGCTCGAGATGCAATACCGGTTCCCGCCAGATTGGCGAAATCTTCAAATTCGTTGCGGGTAGTTGGCGTCAAAATTTATAATAAACTGAGTTCTAAGGTTAAACTTCGTATGAGGCACATGTCAACCTCCTTAACCCCTGGAAGCCTGGAGTGCCTACAGATCCGTCACAAGCCAATGGACTATAATATAAAATAATTAAAGTAATTAATCAACAAGCAAATGTATGGCAACAGCGTTCCAGGGGTTAAGACGTTTTTATTGAAGAAAGTATATTATATAGTGTAAAATAATTTTATAATGTTGTCAGACATGGTTATTTTTAGTCGTGTCGACTTTTTATTTTTATTTGTCAATCTGTATGTTCTTTCAATCTTATTTTGTTGTTGTGTAATCTATTCTTTGTATTTTGACATGTGTCTTTGACATTAAATAATCTGAATCTGACTATATTTTTAAAAACCTTATATCATCTGTTTACCCCTTTTCATCTTGGTGATCAACTATAATTACCACGTAGTATACCTAAATAAAAACTTCAAATTAGTGTTAATATTGAACGACTGCATGCTTAGCCAAGTTGCCAATCGCTAACGCTTAATCGTCAATCGTAAGTGAAAGGCAGCTAACTGTCTTTGTCGCACTAATATGATAGACTGACAGAGAGGGAAAACTACGATACTCTACTAAGCGTTAGCGATTGGTAACTTGGCTAAGCATCCTGGTGACAGATTCCCGTGACACAAAGAGTTAACCACCGTATACTTGTTAGCCACCGCCGTAAAAGTTGTCCACCCCGTATAGCAAATTGTCGTAGGTGTTACCTGTTCCCGCGATAGACGCTGTCTGCATCATAACTAGCGCGAAGAACTTAATGACTTTGCTGTAGACTGTTTGCATTTTGTCTATAATAATATTATTGATACAACTCAAATTGTTTCATTCATATTTGAGTTGTATTTTTGAAGTAGTAACACTACTATGCACAGTCGACGTCAAAGCTATCGTTACGGTTTAGGTGCCAAAAATATATTTACACAACTTTAATGTCAAGGCAATAAAGTTGTGTAAATATATTTTTAGCACCTGGATGCTTAGCCAAGTTGCCAATCGCTAACGCTTAGTAGCGTATCGTAGTTTTCCCTCTCTTTCACTCTTTCATATTAGTGCGACAAAGACAGTTAGCTGCCTTTCGTTTACGATTGACGATTAAGCGATAGCGATTGGCAACTTGGCTAAGTACCCTGAACTGTAATGATATCTTTGACGTCGACTGTAGGTATATAAATTTAAATATTAGTGGTCGTATACCAAACGACCAACCATCGTATACCAATAGGTACCGAAATTTACCAACGCCGGAGGTGAGATTTGAATCTACGTTCTCAGCTTTTGCAGCTGATGCCTATACCACTCGACTACTCCAGCTTAGCCGATACTGGTCGAATTCCTCGAGTATATGCAATCCGTTGTAAGTATCTGTTGTAAACACAATAACGATTAAGGTTCGATTGCAAAAAAATTACATAGCTAAGGCGTTAATCATAACAAAAATCATGATCGAGTCAATTGTGTTATGTTAGGAAAGGTAGTCACACTATGTGGTACCTATCATACAAGGTGCCCATGAGAAAAGGGAAAAATTCTAACAGCATACATATTCCTGAGACTAAAAGAGGCATAAAATGTTGAATGAGTTTTGGTGAAATGTAAATAAAAAAATTATGTTTTTACACAAATATTATACACAAAAATGGATTTCATTAATGAAAGTATCGCAAAAAATGCACTTTAGAGTTTTTTTTTACATTTGCTAGGTAATTAAAAGTTTTTTTGTTCATTTGATGTCTGTCAATTAAGTGTGACAAACATGGTGACAAAATCGTTTCCTAAAATGCTTTTATCATAGCGTAACGGTCTAAAACGGTTTTAAGAAAAAATACAATTTTCTCTTAAAATAGACTGAATCCAGAAAACTTCATATGACATTTTTAACTTCAAAGGTCAGAAATCCGCTGTTGAATTTTTTCCCTTTCCTCATGGGCACATTGTTTACTCTGTCCAACAACCTTTGGCAGTATTAATAGGCGGTATATTCAAAAGGTTCGTAATGTTGATCGCTCATAGAAAATTTTATTTTTTCAGCGTTTTTCAGCGCCAAAAGTTGTTACACAAAATTTTGCTTGTTACCCAACACAAAAATTATGACGTTAAATGTTGTTTTCATGAAAGGATATTTTTGCCCTTCGGCCGGCAAACAGCACTTTGCCGGCCGTGCGCTAAGTTGTTGCCTGTCGGCCCCGTTGAGCAGAAAAATAATATACACACCTCGGCCGTTAAATGGTAAAGCCTCGGATCACATGTTTGTCGGCCTCGGTTTCGCCTCGGCCTAAAATTACACGTCATCCGAGACATTTCCCACTTAAACGGTCTTGGCATGTAATCTACTATTAATTATAAGATTTTTTTTGCATACGACCCTTTATCAGAACTCCTTATCAATCTACAATTTTATTGAAGAAAAAGCTACGTTCAGATACTACCAAAATTGAAAAGTATACCTATAGTTCCCCCAAGTTACAAAGTAGTATAGCAGCCATCGCGGTCTGCGGTGCGTTAATTAACAATAATGAGGTCGCGGTGAGTGGCCTAGTTCTGCGCGTATATGTCTATAATATATGTGCGCCAATTATACGGAGGTGATGGGATAAGTAGATTAATTTAATACAATGCAAGACCCTTGCTGAATTTGCATAATTCGCTGTTGTAGATACCTACATTATGAGTTATACACAGTGTTTATATTGATTTCCGTTAAATTGGACAGGTTACTTGGGGCATTTATAGAAGTTGCCTGGTATATCGGCTTTTGTTGATTTCTTAAAAAAATTTTTTTTTTTGTTTCGTTTTCATAATAATTGAAATGGCAAGTGTGAGAGAACCTTAAGAATAAGATCTCAGGTGACTGACAGTACATGTCAAAATAAGTAACATTAGGATGTAATAAAGGTTGCAATTACACTTGTTCATTCATTAAACTTATTTTTTTAATAATTCAATAACAGTAAGAGTGAATATACTAGTTTCTTACAGAAATTAATCATTTTTAACCTAAATAAGCTTCCTTTTAATTTAACGGGAATCGATAAAAGCACTGTGTATACATGGTGTTTTGTGAGTCACTAATAACCTTGCACACACCGTATACATGGTGATTTTTTATTCCCCGGCCGTGCCTCTGCTCTCTGCTAGTCTGTGGCTATGAGTAAGCCCATTTCCAATAAAAAAATGAGGTTTAATTCTGAGGTCATATTCATGAACTTTAATCGCAGGACCGACAGCCAATTCGAGAAAAAAAATCTGATGTTTCATACGCGGAGTAGGCGGAAATGTAGGTATGTTATATATTTTTTTCAGAATAAACCCTTTAAAATTTGAACAGTGAATACTCGTAAAAGATAACCCAAATTTTAGTACGAACGAGTCACACGAGAGTTTTGTGCCTAGGTAACAATTGTTAGTAATGTTTTTGTTGAAATCAATCTATAATTCCACATAGTAACTTGATAACTTACATCCGTATACAAAATAGGTTTCCAGCTCAACAGAAAGTAAACATACAGTATTGTATAGCTTATTCATACGATTCTCAAGTCAACTGATAAGAAACTGTTTCAGAACTATTGTTACTTTTCTTGTTCCTCGCAATCGTAAAAGTTTCAGAATCATTTGTGCGACTTGGAGTGGAAATCGTATAAAATTTACATCTAATATGGCTCTCACAGACAAACTTATACAGCTATGCTATTCTCTTATTCACACATTCGACGCTGCGTTCGTCAACGAGCTCGACGTCGAGACAGCCTTGTCTAAAATCCTAGCTGTTTTATTTGACATTAGGAATCGAGGCTGTGAGCGAGGTTGCGGGCGAGTTCGTCGCTGTTTTTCGTTAGAGAATACGAAGTTCGTACATTAAACGTCAAACTCTCGACGCAGTGTAGTTCCAGCGCATTCGTCGCCAAGCGCTAGTGTCGTTTAAAGTACATTAGTGAATACCATTTTTAGGCTCGACGCTGCCGCAGCGCTGACAGCAAGGCGGTTTCCTTAGTGAATAACACTGCAGACTCCGCGTATTGAAACTTATAATAAGTTCGATTAGTCTAAGGCCTGAGTAGACGCTAGAGCGGAGCGTCAAGCGGAGCTTGCAGCGGGGCGTGCGGCGCCGTCCATCACAGAATTAGATTTGGATAAAAGAAACAAGTTCATACATTTGTATGGCGGCCGAGCGTGTCAGATTTTGTACTAAAGTTGTTACTTGCCTATGATTTTAAATATGTCTCAGGCCCTTGAGTATTCATATTTTTTTGTGTTGTTGCAATTAATATTACTTAAGGAGGCATTATTAATGTTTTTGTTCACTTCAACTTACAAAATTTGACGCCTGAAAGCTGCAAGCTGCGATTAAAGACGGACAACTCAGTGAATTTCACTGAGTACATTTGACACGCTAAGTAGATACGTTTGCTTGATCTATGGTATATATGACATCTGTGCCGTCCATGTCAAACAAATGCAAATGTAAGGTACACCCGGCTAAGATCGGATCTAATGTAAGATCGGATGACCGCAATAACTACTAAAATAGTAGTATTTTTTCCTCACTTGCAATATTATGCATGACGCCATTTCATATCAAGGTGCGTTTAAACCAAAAGAGCATTCGCTGTTCTAGCGCCCGTTCTACGAAATCAACCAATCACGTTTTGTGTACCGATCGAATTTCGTAGAGTGGGAGATTAAAACAGCGAATGCTCTTTTAGTTTGAACGCACCTTTAGCAACCGCTCAGGCGCATCAGTCGTGAGCTATGAACGTTTAAAAAAATTTTTTTTTTTTTAACATTTTTGAGATGCGATCTTTAACAGGAAGCTATGCACCTTCTTCTCCTTACTTTAGAGTTGAAATTAGATACTAGTCCGATCTTAGCCAAGAAGGTTTTCCCTGGGGTTTGTCTTGAAAAGAAATTAGGGCAAGTTTGAGTGTCGATTACTCCAAAGCTATTTGGTTAAGCGGCGTCAAGTATTTATATTGAAAGCTTGTTTTTTTTATCACGTACATCTGCAGGTAAAAGTTAGTGAGAACAAATTTATGTTTTTTTTGTGACATCCTTTCTACTCATTGAAACATAGTCCGGTCTTACCCGAGTGTACTTTATGCGCGTGTTCGTATATATTTACAGTTATTATGTCTCACGAAAGTTTAAATTCAATTAAACAGTACGTTTATCGAATTAATTACGATTTTGAACAACACAATCTTTTATTTTACTGCGATCACTACGCGACAAAGTATGGCAATTAATATACTCGAATGGTATACCATTAGCAAATTTAGCAGTAAGCTTAGTAGTTGGGGGAGAATATATTTTCCCCCATAGTGATACTGCTAAATTTATTGAAAACGCACATCTGGGAAGCTTTATACCTTTACAGGTGTACGTTTCCAATAGAAAACGCGTAAGCTTAAGTTTTTTTATTATAGTGACGTTACACCCGTGGTCACAGGCGGACTGGGTTTTTTTCTGAGCACAAAAAGTAAATAACTAATCCATAGGCCCCCACCACGGAAATTCCAGAGAAACACATTTTCAGTCTTCCAATTTGTTTTTATATTTTTACAATATTTTCTGTTCATCGTAAAAGTTATTATAACCTGTTTACATCCCTCTCTAACGTGATTGAATCTCTAAACTTTTAAAAACCGCCACCAGTGGCGCTGGCCGTCACTAAACATGAAATCAAGCAAACTACTCAAATATTAAATTAAGTTACAAAATTATCTAATTTGACTAACAAACCAAATTATTAAATGTTGCATAAAATAAACAACAGCTTCTTATAATTATTTCTATCGTATTATTTCAAACATAAAAGAAGGTTGCATAATCAAGATTCCGCCCGCGAATAACATGAACATTTGTATAAATACTATTTAAACAAAATGTGACTTTTATATTAGTAAATGGTGAGAAAACCAAAGGAAAATTATAATGATAATTAATTAAATCAATCTTGTTGGCGACGTGCTGTAATACTATAGCTTTGTAGTTATTTACAGAATATGCTGGATGTTTTATATTATTAATCTTCCCTCCCTCCAATTATCAGCCTATCTCAATAAACTGCAGAACGTACGCCTCTTCTATTTAACTATGCTTATATACGCATTAGGAGGTAAATGCCCATAATCGCCACTCTGGGCGATCGCAGTAATGTGTCCACTATGATGACGCTTGCTGCCCATCATCAATCTTGTGTTTTGACTTTGACTTTAGTCGACTCTTACGACACCCGCGGGAAAAGGGGGGTGACAAATGTATTCTTACCGCCGTTTAAGGGGCATTCAGACCAAACGAGCATACGCTATTCTATTCCCCACTCTACGAAATCAAAGAATTTCGACTAATCACGTTTTGTGTAACGAACGAATTTCGTAGAGTGGGGGATAGAATAGCGAATGCTCGTTTGGTCTGAATGCACCTTAATAATATAAAAAAATGCGAGTTCGGGGTTTTCCAGCATACCACTAACTCCAAAAGTATTTATTCTGTACGTGCGTATCTATCTGATAAATCTTCGTTATAACTTTTATTACGACGGCAAACACTTTTAATAACCCCATTTTAGGGCTTTCTTGATAAAGGGCCGCCTACGCGAAGAAATTCTATACCCTAAGAAAGAAATCAAAATATTTGCCAACCACTGGGAGTATTTTAGTGCCCTTCCTCTCTGAGGAAGCCTTTATGTAAGCCTTCGTAAATAAATACTAGCTTGTACCTATACCTTACGGTTTTGAGACTTGAGAGTAAGCGAAATATAATTTGTGGGCGCAATTAGTACAGTACAGTACAACACTCGCTTACCTACAATAAAAACAAATTTCTCATATGGAAATATATAACAATGCAGTAAAACATGAAAAATGACAAAGACATTTTTGTTGGTATAAGGCAGGATCTACACCTGTAAGTTTTGACGTAAGTAGTAGTAGAGGGCTACTAGTGCTAGTCACGCTAAGGAGCTTTGCAAGTAGTTGTATAAGAAGCTCGTTTTCGTAAAAACTTCCCACTTTGTCGCTTGCCATTCGTAAAAAGTGGACCGTTTCGACCAAAATGCTTACATGTACCTATTATTTAGCAATATCTCTAGTACGTGTAACATATGTATTAGGGTGGAGCGTCGCGTCGTTGTATGAGAAAAATTTTTTTCTCGATATTCAAATTGGAACCTTTTCAAAAAGTTGGATAATGACAGAGATTAAAATGGTTATATCCAGTTTTAAAATAAAAAGTACTTTTAGCCCTCTACCAGTCGCAGTTCTAGAAAAATATAAAAAAATATATATTTTTTAATATACCTACATACGTTATAAATCGGTAAGTAGAGGGCTAAAAGTATGTATAGTTCGTGAAATATAAATTGGTAACTTTCTACCTACATTATAGTAACAATAAACGTTAAATTTATATTTCTCGAACCTTACCTAGATTTTTTTTATTATTTTTCCTGTATATAATAAAAAATAAGACATCATTTGAGCGGGGTTCCAATATTATATTCGAGAATTTTGAAATTCGCTCCACCCTAGTGTATGTGTTAGTTTTTAGTAAAACGTCCCACTATGTCGCTTACCATAAAGACAAGATTTCCTTGTATCTTCATATGAATAAACTGACAAAGCGGCTTTATGGCAAACGACAAAGTGGGACGTTTTACTAAACTCACTTACATTATATAGGTACCTTTTTAGCTTATGACTTGGGCGATAAGGCGGTGCTTAGAACTTTTAGTCCTGTTCACCGTCTTATAAAGCTCTATCATCATTTGCTGTAGCTTAAAGACTACACTTGAAATTGCCAAAAAGAATAACCAAAAGAAAGGTCCTCATGACTTGCACCAACTCTTTATATCAACAAGGCGAGGCCGAACGTTGGGGAATTGTGGAATCCGGCGATTTCAGCAGAGTTTCCTAGATCGACAGGGTATACCAATAGCGTTCAGACCACAGAATTAGATTTGGATAGAAGAAACAAGTTCATTCATTTGTGTGGCGGCCGAGCGTGTCAGATTTTGTACTGAAGTTGTTACTTGCCTATGATTTTAAATATGTCTCAGGCCCTTGAGTATTCATATTTTTTTGTGTTGTTGCAATTAATATTACTTAAGGAGGCAATATTAATGATTTTCTTCACTTCAACTTACAAAATTTGACGCCCGAAAGCTGCAAGCTGCGATTAAAGACGGACAACTCAGTGGATTTCACTGAGTTCATTTGACACGCTAAGTAGATACGTTTGCTTGATCTATGGTATATATGACATCTGTGGTTCAGACCTACTAAACTGCGAACTTCGAAATTCGTAAATATCTAAAATTTGTCTCTGTCATTCTAACCAAGGCGTCATTAGAGTGACAGAGACAAATCCTCGAAATGTTCGTGGTAGGGTCGCGGTTTACTTCGCCTTAGAATCACGTGCTTGTAATAAATTAATTTGAAATACCTATATGAAACGTTGATTTAATTTCCTTAGTTTTTAGTGTTTTTACGTTACATTTAAACAGACAGTACAAAGCCGTACCTAATTAATAATTGAGCAAATCGGTCGATTTGTGTAAGAATGATCCACGACATTTATTTAGGATATTAATTATCGGTAATTATTGTAAACATTGGCTTGTTTGAACTTCATAATAGCCCAATGGTTGTCATCATGTCAACGAAAGGAAACTGAATTGACTTTAAAAGCCAGCCTTTCATCCTGATAAAGCAATTTAATTATAATAATTGTGTAGTATAAACGGAAATATTAATTTCTACAGGCAATACAATTTCCGTTTCTCTAGTAATACGATTGTAGGATTAATTCGTATTAAATTATAGCTCAAAGTTGCTTGGCGGGGTAAGTTCATAAAACGGGTGTAATAAAGTTAGTATGTAGCGACGAAAACCACAAACATTCTTGTGCAAATGAATACGAATTACGATTTAATAGCTGCTTCTAAGGGTTTAATTAGAATTCGCAATTTAACGCACATTATATAAATACCATAATGTGGATTCTCTTATGCTTCATTATTTTATGGTCTAAAAATGCGCTTGATTACTTATTTATAATACATATTTTCCAACCCAGAATCCAGTTCGCCTGTGACCACGGGTACACCCGTCACTATAATATAAAACTTAAGTTTACGCGATTGATGCCCGTTTGTCGTTAAACTATGAGTGACAATCGCGAAAGTTTAAATCTATATATTTAGACAAGAATTTTTTTTTTTTTAAATGTGCTGTAGAATTTCTTGTTAGAAAAAAGGGGCATATTGAAGCGGTACATTAGACCAAAAGTGTATCCGCGTAAAGGTGCGTTCAAACCAAAAGAGCATTCGCTGTTCTAACCCCCCACTCTACGAAATTCGATCGCCACACAAAACGTGATTGGTCGATTTCGTAGAACGGGGGATAGAACAGTGAATACTCTTTTGGTTTGAACGCACCTTAAGTATGCATCAATTTAAACTAGTTTTCCAGCTCCGCCTACGTTGCAAAAAAATATTAAAGTTTTTATTAAGATGTCAGTCTAATTCTGAGAAAATAACAGACACTCTAGGACATAATCCTTCTGGCGAGCAAATCTGACAAGAATGTGAGCTGAATTTTATGTCTATTTTAAAAAGGAATCACGTGCAAGTTATTTAAGCGGGGGTTCCGTGCCAAGAATATTAACATCACGATTTTTATTTTATACTTTAGCGAATATTATTCAAGGAATATCCTAAAACTAACCCCTACAAAAACTGAATTGTTACTAATAAAGTTTCGGAACACAAATCCTCTATACCTTTCGACAGTAGACAACAGAAAGAAGTAAACAAACCTAATAACTTGCATTATTTTATAATCACGCCCTTTTGGGAACACAATCTTGCTTTTATCACCGAGTTAAATCCTTGAGTCTAGGCGACTCATTTTTAGTTAATTTTTTTGATAATTTTACGTTAATACTAATATAGTAACGTAAAACCATATCTGTGAAAGGTTTTCACGATAATTATATGGAAAGTCAGCCATATTTTGATTTCACCTGAGGAATGGTATCAAATATTTCGAGTTTCTTGCTACGTATTTTACACTTTTAAGGGCTAAAATTATCCCCTTGTCTGTTAGGCGTGCCTAATTATAGTACATTACTGCAGA
>JALPQI010003821.1:0-66672 GCA_025490895.1 Thaumatotibia leucotreta | reverse complement strand
GGGAAAGCCAATCCTACGGCATTCCTATGGTCCTTAATTATTCCATATGTCGTAGAAAGACAAATAAATAAAAAGGGACGCGGCGATACTCGCCCGACTGTGATAGCTGGGAGAGTATCGCCTTGTTTCTTTTATTTACATGGGAATGCGTAACTTTAGTCCGTGTTTAATAGCCGATAGTTCATAGAGCTATGGCACAGGTCTCACCGCGAGCCTGTAAGAGCTTATAGTAGGGTAGTTAGAGTATAGTAACTTATTTATGGAATATATTTATTTACTAAAATGGTTGACAGCGCCATCTAGTACTAAGTAGCATAATAGAGATTTAGGCCACAGGTGGCAGTAAATTTATGCACCACGGTGTTCAGGAAAAAGAAAAGAAATCTGAGTAATCAGAAAGCATTATTGTGGTTTGCATGCTAGACAAAAAAAAAATTGTGGTACGAACAGTACGAACTTTTGAAAGAACAAAATTGACCATAGTTACAGAAAGCAACGAAACACTATTCTGTTATCAATCTTACTTAAGCTTTAGGTAACATATTTTACTTATTGAGTTTGGTCTCTTTTCTGCTTTTATCTAATCATAAAATATAGAAAAACAGAAAAATAATTAAGGCTAATTAAAAATAAAACTAACTACAAATATAAACTAAGTAACAATAAAACTATCTATAAATATAAATTTAAATTTGGCCCCCTGGGCAAGGTGCCCAGCACGCAGGCGGCATTCCCGCGCTGGATTGCGACAGCAATCCTTTGCGCAAGAAAGCCGCCCGCGCGAGGATCGCCCGTGGACTCCCTGAGGCGTTTGCTGATGGCCTTGTGGAGCCCGCGTGCCCCCTTGCCCCAGGGACCAAGTGTCTCGACGCCAAAAGCTACAAACTCGTAGTTGGCGCCGAGACAGCTATATTTATTAATTTTCGCCCACTCCCGGGCGTCCGCCGCCGCCCCAGCCTGTTTGCAGGTAGCTGAGGTATAGGACGCCGCCAGCGTATCGGCGCAGGTGGCGTCCCAAACCAAAGCTCTCCCCAACCTCCAGGGGATCAATGACATCCCGTCAGGGCGCTTACCATCGTCCCGCACGATCTGGGGTTCCAAACATGCGGGGACGTTGGCACTGACGAGCGCCCGTTGCAGGATGTCATTGATAGCGGAGTGACGGGGCAGGCGACCCTGGCCCGAGGAGCAGACTAAACTATGATGGCCGTGGCGATCTGCGGGGGCTCCACACGATACGCAAGTATGGTCTACACATACATCAGCCCCGACACGGAGACCGATGGCTGCTTTGTCAAAAAATCGGAGTAAGTCGTTTTCTGTATAACTATGGTCCAAATCTACCAACAGAATGTCCTAATGGTATTTGGACAGCATAAAACAAAATCAAATTTTATATAGCATGAAAAATTAGTTAGGAATGAAGTTAAAATTAGTTAATATCGCGAGTTTATCCGTTTTCATAGTTTTATTTCGAAATCAAATTGTTTAAATACTTTAAATTTCGTTTCATTTTCAAACTGCTACCACTACGGTTATTAAAGGTTAAATTTTAGTAAGAATAAAACTAATGGAGCCCCAGGCGCGAGTTGTTGCAATAGTGACGAGTCCCAGCGGTAGGCTAGCATGTGCAGGATGCTATACGAGCTGCGCAGACAGCAGCGATTGAGGAAGTACGTAAATCGTATCTATGAGGACACGACGGACGGCAAATAATAGTCTCCGATATATCTTGTGCCAGCGGCCCTACCGCAAACTCCGAAATCCACAAATATCGAAGATTTTTCTGTCACTAATGACGCCGAACCAGTTTCCATAACGCCACATTGAATAAGGATTACATATTTGAATTTTTATGCCGCGTGGTGACGACAGTAAGAATACATTTGTCACCACCCCAACTCCCGCGGGTGTCGTAAGAGTCGACTAAGGGATTGAAGTGTCACTGACCACTATTTGATAAAAGATTGATGATGGGCAGCACATCATAGTGGACACATTACTGCGATCACATCCGCTTGCCCAGCGTGGCGATTATGGGCATTTACCTCCTAATGCGTTTACACGCATAGTTAATAGGAGAGGCCTACGTCCCGCAGTGGACTATCACTGGCTGATGATGATGATGATTTGAATTTAACACACATGTCTTTTCTTATTGATGGCTTTTATAACATTAGCCAATTACAAAGTAAAAGTTAGGGAACACACATGTCAGAAGTGGGATTCGAACACATGAGCAATTGAGCACATGTATTTTATATTAGATACCTATGTGTCTACGAACAAATAAAACATGGAAGCCGCACGCCATACTAAATCGCCTTTCAAAAACGGTCCTGAATTTTAGTTGACCAGTGTCACCCCCTCTTCAATGCATCACGGTAATGAATTTCAATATCAACCTATAAAAACTTAAACCGCCATTTAAAAATTGTTGTGATTGGTCCATCAAAGTTTTGATTGGCTATATTCTATAAACATTTGTCAAAGATGTTGCGCCGAAATATGCACGGTGTTAAGAAAAGCGCTATGTCCTGCCCATCTTAGCACAATTGAACAATTGATTTCGGGGGCATTTTTGAGCTGGCGTTAGACGTCCATGTTATATATGTATGGTCGCAGGTATGTGTAATATAAAAGTAGGTTCCGCGAGTCACCACGTTTAGCTTCACGTTACTGAAATTAAGATGCTGTGGTTAATGTGCGGCTTTACGCTCCACGTGCTGCTAGCCGTACCATGGGTTGGAAAGTAAAGGATACGTTAGATATTACTCGATACGTAATGCATTCTATTGCGCTCGGACATATTGGAGCGAGCGCGTTGGACTGTTTTTACGTATCGAGTGAAACCTAACGTTACCGATAGATAACAGATAAAATGCATATACAGGGTGAAATTTAAATCGTGAATCGTAATATGTTTTTCTAGCTCTATAAATTAAATGCCCCACAAGTTACTTATGGACATGTCATTTTTTTGTATTTTTTGGGGCTTGTGTTTTTGTATTTTTTGGCTTTAGAATATCAAAATGGATTATTAAGACAAATTAATTGAATAATTTAAATTACCTCTTCAAATTGAAGTAATTAATAACGCCAATTTTGCCATTTCGTATTAAATAATATTCATTACATTTGACGTTTTAAATAGCTTAAATAATCGTTATAATACCTTAGACTCAACATGAAAATTTAAAAAAGAACCACCAAAAATAATCATGACAACCTATTTCTAAGTAATTTGTGGGGCATCCAATTGTTAGTTATTCATAGAGTTAGAAAAACATATTACGATTCACGATTTAAATTTCACCCTGTATACTTTCCGTAAAATCACATAACTATAGTCCAAATCCAAGCGCTCCCAACAATGGTAATCGTGCTATTCATAAGCAAAAACTCCTAGTTAATAATAAAAAAACTTGGATAAAGCCATAAGGAATATTGGAACGGATGCTTATTTAGAATTGACATTGTGGACCACTGTTGTAGTATTGGACTATAGTTGGGTGGTTTACGGTACTATTTCTTTTCTCATCATATTTTAACACTCAGGACATTATGTTGACTTTAGTTGTCTTATCTCATTCTAATGTCATGAGAATACAGGGTGATTTTAAAATAATAACGTAACTACGTTTGAATGGCGAACCGAGCTTGCAGCGAGCTCTTGATCTTGGCATACATTTCCCAGGACCATTTAATAAAATACTATTTTTAAATAATTTATTTATTTAAAACATGCAATCTCTAAAACGATGTTTCCTTTATTAAAGACATTGTATTCGATATAAATAACAGCTATAACTTTTAAAGTAAAAAGTTAATCCAGATGATGCATCTAACAAGTAATCTATAATTTTAAGGCTATTATTTATTTACCTAATATAATATAAATAATAAAACAATGTTTGATTTAGATAAACTGTTTAGGACACAATATGCACACATTATCAAATGTGTTACAATATTTGCTAGTAACTAGCGTAAAACAGTGTTTTCTATTTTAACAAACGGGCGGAACAATTATTTAATTTGCCTGGTAGTAAACAAAAGAAATTCCATACCCAAAAAACTATTACTGACATTAAAAGCGTTCAGAAAATCAAACCGAATAACAATTTAATTAGCAATCGGCACTTGAGGCAGTGACATTTCAAAAGGCTTTCTCAATAAAATACAACTGAACTATCCTATTAGTTAAGGTAAAACGATTCGATAACAATTGAAACAATAGTTTGTATGTACAACCAAGACTTCAATGTTTTGTATGAAGTGATTGATAAACCTGAGCAAAATAAATAATTGGATCATGCCGCCCTCGATATTCCAATCTGATGATCTATAATTTATAAATTCTAACTATAAATCTAAAAACGAAGCTAAGTGAAAATGTTTGTTATATGCATATACTAATACCATATACCTTCACTTCTAAGAACGCTGATCACAATTACATGTTATTTAATAATGTACGCTATGAATCTTAATTTAATTGTATTAGGTCCATACAAATGGAGCTTATAAATTACACTTTCTAGGTACCGTGGGCGCAAATAACAATAACTTAGTTACGAAAACAGAGCCGAGATAGAAATTAAAATCATAATATTAACAATTTAAACAAAATAATCACTGGTGATACAACGCTGATTTTAAAATATATAAAAAAGTTTATCAAAAATTATTACTTCAGATTTAAAATAGATTATACATTATAAATGTATTGGAGTTTCGACAATAAATCTTAAATGTTATATAATATCAACCGAGAAATAGAGTTTACATTATTAACTGTGATACTTACTACAAATACGGTATTCTACAAAGTTCCTAATCAAGTGCAAGTTCTGTTAGCTGTAATCGTTTCCGTCAAGCCGTTTGGTGCAATTACATATGTCTTAAAACAACTTCTGCTATAGTATATTTCACGACGTATTTCTTTAATATTTGCGTCTAAAATACCACCATAAAGTTACCCTGCAGTTGATGCGCTCAAATATTGAATGAGTAGCATATGATTATATTTTGTCTTTATTACAATAAATTATTCATGCTGGCTATATTTAAGAATGGTGATCAATGGCATCGACATTGGAATTTTCAGATGCTTTATTAAAACTATAATGAATTACCATGTGTCTTTATATAATTAATCGAAACTAATTTAATAATTAACGTTGCCACCTAGTCCAAAGATAAAATTTATACTTATTTGTAAAATCAACCTGGGGTGAAAAATGGAAATCGTTTGACTAAGAACAGTGGCCAGTAAATAATATATGTTATTTTATTTATTTTCGTGATGTTTTGAATTATGAGCACTAGTTTGTTTCGTAGCCCTACCATGAGCTCGCGCGGCGTTATTAACGCGCGTATAATTTCTATCCATCCCGCTCGTACCGGATGGAAAGTAAACGAGCGTTAATATCGTAGCGGAATCTCATGGTAGGGGCTACAGCTCAGTAATGTCATAAAAAACCCTGCGTCATTTATTATGTCTAAATGTATATATTTTGACTCGACTTAACCTACAATTGCCAAAACAGAATATAAGTGATGAGTAATCATGTTAAGGGGTTGATATTTGAAGTTTCAATCACTACCTAGTTGTACAATGAAAACACGTATTATTCCATTAAACTCGATAGTTCATAACTCATAATTAGGTGTAAATTATCTCGAATTCGTAATATTATACCGTGTCCGCTTTAAAAGGTGTAAAAAATTAAAATATACGTACTAATATTCAATAAGTCATTCAATTTTATTGTAGGTCTTAATAAGTGTCACGACATTTAAATAGTTTTCTATACCGACTGCTCCGTTACTGATATTTAATGCGGTTCACACTATTACCTAACCGACAATACATAAAAATAGAATAACAAAAAAAGCATAAAGTCCGCCGATTTTCAGTTGAAAGTTAGTACATAAAGTGTTTTTGATTACAAATATTTATTTCCTTAATATTCGTGAGATATATAAAATACGACGTAACATGTCATATTTTTTCCAATAAAGACCATACCTGTTAATTATGACTACATATTAAATAAAAATAACTGTTTTTCAAATCTAAAAAGTTAGGACTACAATTTTAAGAGAATAGTCGTTAATAATATACATATGTGAAGATATTGCAACTACTCTTCAGTTAATAAGTATACTAAAGTTTTTACACTAGCTGTAACCTCAAACTCACGAGCTAGAGACAGGTGCACAGATTCAACAACGCGGCTTGACTTCGATGCGTAAGGATACCAATGATGCATGTTAATCCTTACGCTAACCTTTGAACCTTATGCAAAGTTAGTTAGAACGTCATCTATGGATTTCGTATATTTAACTTTGTCAGGCACCCGTGATAATGATAACTTCGCCTCACAGTAATTGGTTCTTAGTTAACAAACGTACGGAATTAAATAACTAGGAGTGTAAAATCTACTACGACGTGATAATCATCTAGGTATGTTATTCGGGATAATATTGCAGTGGAAAAGGGTCCTCGATATTTGCTGGCCTGCGAATTTAGAGACTATTTGGCACTTTATTGTCCCGCTGCTGCGATGTGATAATAGAACTGTAGATGTTATTAGTTCCGAACGTTGCACGACCAACTTTACACTATACATTACTGCATTATTTATACATTAATGCCAATATGTTCGAATAATGCTGGATGCAGTGGAATCCGTACTATGATCAATTCATCAGAATCATATATTAATGGCCAACTAGAAAGTTACTTATCAATTTTGCCTACAGATTATGCTTTATGGGGTAACTGACATTGAACAATTATTTCAGCAGTTCTTTCGGGGTCGATATAGGTAAGTGTCAGCCTTTGTTAACGTCCATGGCGGATTTATTTTTTATTTATGTTATTGCACATAAGTCACACAATGCGTACTGTAATTTCTAGCATTACAAAATCACTTACTTTGGGTAACGTACCCTCACGACCTAGATATATTTAAAATATTGATTCACGGCTATTCATAGTATCTATACCTATTTGTAAAAAGAAAGTGGCTTTAAAATTTTGATTGTATAATAGTAAGTACATCATATCGATTTCAAAGTAACTAAGTGATGCGGATTTAGTTTCTATACACATTTTTGTGTAAAATTGTGTTAATACTTTTAGATGAAAATAAAATAAATATTCGCACGCTTTTATATAATATGTACACAATCAATACACTTATTATATAAACACTATGAATTACACACTAGTGTACACAGAAAAAACAATATATCGTATTATAATTTGTTTCGGTATATCAACAGATAAGCAGATATCAAGAATTATTTAAATATGCTTTCACGTTCATTACTTGAGGATCACTGACCGTCATTTATGGACGAACTATCCCCTATTGCATATTTAAAATAATGCCTTATTATTGACTGGACATTATTTTCGTCACAAGAAGGGCATCTCCGTCATCGCAGCTGCCATCACCACGTAATGAAATGTGACACTAAGCTTGATACAACGCTATGTTAAAAACCCGATTAAAATTAAAAGAATAGTGAGTGTACTTTCTAGTATAAACTGAATATTAGCTGCCTCATAATTTTTCTTAGCTTAGGGCTGATTTTTCAGTCGCCCAATAAACCTATCCATTAGTTAAAATTATCAACATACTTTTCTAAAATCATCTGTCAAAAAGGACAGGGTTAGCAATTGTTTGATTGAAAAATCAGTCCTAAGGCAAACAAGAACCTATAATAAAATAAATAGATGCAAAAACCAATAATAAATTCTTATATAATTAATCGCTGCGGGATATCCGTTCTTGCCGTATGAACTCTACGCCGGCTATATGAAATTACGAACTCTTAGCAAAGTTATGCAGCAGCGAGTCACCGTTGGAGAGCAACACACGAAAAACAAATGAAAAAGGTATTGCAATACGTCCAGGGGGGGCGCAATACCTCGATCTAATAATGCGATTAAGTATAGGACCTAATCTGAATTGCCATGTGTCACTTCCATACAATAACTGTCAAAAAATGTCAGGCCGAACCTAAACTGAATCGTATTTAAGAGATCATGGTAGTCCTCCTGGTGTGGCTTTGGAATTTTACAATAGACCCGCTTTTACCATTTATTGTAATGTTAGAGCGAGACAGCAACGATGGCAAACGATATATATTGGGCCATCACAAGCCTAGAAGAACGTAAGCATCAATAAAGTCTAAAGCCTGTATTCCAATAAACCAAGGACTTTTGACGCTTTCCGGTTACACGTTGAAATTTCATGCTGATTATACTCTTTCTAAGTAACATCTGTGTAATGTGACATTTCTTATGGTTAGTTGGTGGATTTTCTTCTTTGAAGAATTTATTAATGATCATAAGAGAAAAATGTAAATTTTTGTTATGTGCTACCAAATAAAAGCAAAAATATACATATATATAGTGTACAGCATATAGCGTTGCTCAGTAAAGGACAGAATACATGATTTAATTAGTAGTCGATGTAGTTCATTTTGCGTTTGAACATTCTAGTTTATTTTTCAATGTAAAATTTTGCGATCACGCGATATCTACTTTTTATTTACCTACTTCTGGCAGTTTTTATAAAGGCGAACAGCGACAAAATGGGTTGACCGTCGCCAATTTCAGAAATGACTAAGGCAGCATAAATTTACATGTCAGCAATTTCTAAGTTACCCCGTTTCTGGCAGAAAAACTGAGGATTTCCGACGCCTGGGTAAAATTACTCGCTGTCAAATAACACGGGCGACGTGTAATAGCATCATGCAAGACAGTACAAACACAAACATTTGACTAAAAAATAATTTCTAAAATGTTTAAAGTATATGAGGAATCCATTTTTATATGACATTGTATTTGTAGTTTCCTGTTTCCTTTATCCAACACAGCATATTTTAGATCACATATTTTGGTTCACACTCTAAAATTTTGTCTTAACAAACCAATCTAATGACAATTTTATATTTCGGTTTCGATGATAAATTATATCGTCGGCTGACAAGCAAAACTCACTATAATCACTGTCACTTCTCTTAGCAAGCTCTTTTGTCAGTATTGAATCAGAACTGAGATGCGAGCTTTATTTCAAGTAGGTATTTGTTAGTGAGTTTTGATGGTTAATCGACGATATAGAGCATCAACCATAATAACCACATGGATGGCTCATGATTTTAAAAAGTATACCAGTAATCCTGTTAATATTGTGAAAAATTGTAATATTTATTATGAATAATTTCGAGTGACCAATGTTATTTGGCCGCGAGAGTAATAATAACCTTATGTGTATAGCCAAGATGTCAATCGATAACGCTCAATCGTGAACGAAACGCAACTGAGTTTGTCGCTCTAATAAGAAAGAGCAACAGAGAGAAAACTACGATACGCTACTGAGCCTTATAGGTAGTTCCACGAGAGTTGAGGTCACGCACACATCAATGTCATATAAACACAAGCGGAATTTTAATTAGTTTTCTTTTTACGTATAATTCCAACTCTAAATAAAAGATTGTTCAAGGGATTTGCTTCAATATTTTGTCGCAAGTCACCTTAAGGCACTGGTCTCACCGCGAGCTACTAAGCTATGAACTATCGTCTATAAACACAAACAAAAGATACGCACTCCCGTGTAAATAAACGAGACACGGCGATACTCGCCCGGCGGTGATAGCCGATAGCTGGGCGAGTATCGCCGTGTCTCTTTTATTTACACGGGAGTACGTATATTTTGTTCGTGTTTATAGCCGATAGTTCATAGCTTAGTAGCTCGCGGTGAGACCAGTGCCTAAGTCATTTATTTTTTTTGTAATTAGTACTTTATTTAGATGTGTGCAATCACCTCAAGTCTAGCGAACTTACCTATAGCGATAGTCAACTCGGCTACGCACTTCCACCGGCTAATCCTCCAGTCGAGGACTGATGTCCTCGAAGTACTCCGTTAGTTAATTGTCCGGGGAGAGCGGCGCGGGCAGCGGCGGCGTGACGCGGTTGGCGTAGCGCGCGCAATTGCCGATGACGGTGCACGCGAGGTCCTTGATCAGCTCGTACGGCGAGGGGTGGTTCAGGAGGTCCACCAGCAACTTCAGCCCGCCTTCGGCTTCCACCAAGCCGCAGTACTTGTCAGCTGTAAGATCACGTGGTCATTTTAAATTGTGCTATACAGGGTGTAATCGACAAGTGTTTACAGGTCATAATTCCGTAAATATGAAAGATATCAGAAAACTTTTAACTGATATCGGAAGTACGTTTCCCAACAAGTAAAATTACATTAACATTTTTTTCTAAATAGATGAAGTAATATTATAAATACTAACTTAAAACGCTCCCACACATTTAGCATGACGACTTACAGCCTTAAAGAATGTCGGGTGTCGTAAGAGATAAAACTATTAGAGATTCGTTATTTGTACGAATCCATTGTAATAAAATAATATGAAATAATTAATCTAACATTTATTCTTAAATAAAAAAATATCCATATTAAACTAGTCTTTGAATGAACCGTTACGAACTAAATGTATCGGAAGGTTTGAAGTTAATATTTGAGATATTTCTGATATTATTTCAAAAAAGTTATTAATGTGATTTTACTCGTTGGGTAACGCACTATCGACATCAGTTACAAATTTTCTGATATTTCTCATATTTACGGAATTATGGCCTGTAAACACTTATCGGTTACACCCTGTATAATCACCCTCTGTAATCTAGGTAGTGCTGTCTACGAAGCAGGTTTATTGAGGATTATTTGTGTATTTGGGTGGATCAACTTTTTTGTCTGTTATTGCTATGGTTACGGTCGCCTGAGTCATGCTGGTTTTATGCAAAATTAAACTACTTAATTTATACAAACGTGCATATAGTCCATGTTTGTAGATGGCCCATCAACGAAAAGGTTTATTAACACCAGAAAAATGCATGTTTGCATAGTTTAAGAATCATAATTATGCATAAAACCAGCGTGACTCAGGCGACCGTAACCATGGTAATAACAGACAGAAAAAGTTGATTCACCCATTTAAACTATCACATTTTTTTTTCTTCGGTCATCGTTGTCTATGTATCTATATTATATTATTATATTTATCATCTCTTAGTACCCTCATCAAATTTTGTTACACTGTCCCATGATAATTTATTCATTTATTAACGCCACGATCAAAAGTATTCTTGATAAAGGAACTTGTGCGATGTTTGTTACCTCAGTACTTCCGACTGTGTAAATCGATTATTATTATTTTTTATATGAAAGCTGATGCTCACTGATTGGTTCCATATTAATTTGGGCCAGTTCTGACAATGGCATTCATGAGAAAACCATAATATAAGTCTTAAATTTGCATTAAGCATGTGCACGACAAATGGACGAATAACTCAATATCACACCAACCGATTTGAATAATTATTTTTTTAATCGACTTCAAAACATGAAGAAGAAAAGAAGATGAAGAATTTCTACAAGGATCTTGGAGAAATCGGTAGAAATCGTTTTTTTTTTTCAAATTTTTAATTTGGTGTTTGATACATAAAGCCGCGTTTCCACTTAGTGTCCTGAGGGAGCATTCGTTCATTCTTGGGCAGATAAAAACAGGATTTCACATAGCAAAATGTTCGTTCGTTAGCCCACGAACAAGTGAATGCTTGCTCAGAACACTAAGTGGAAACGTGTCTTTATGTATTGAAATGACAGGTACTAGTGACCGAACACTGTAGTATAGAAGCATATGATCCGTAGGAGCATTCCATGGGATGTCCTGTACAAACGCGTGTATA
The DNA here is from genome assembly GCA_025490895.1 of Thaumatotibia leucotreta. Taxonomy (NCBI): domain Eukaryota; kingdom Metazoa; phylum Arthropoda; class Insecta; order Lepidoptera; family Tortricidae; genus Thaumatotibia; species Thaumatotibia leucotreta. The sequence goes on along the minus strand of JALPQI010003821.1, from coordinate 54,890 downwards.
CTACGTTAATTTTTTCTTCCGAGCTATTAGATAATATAATATTTATTGAGCAATTTACGACTCCTTTGGTCACGAAAGAATAAAATTAAATTAATAAATATCTTAGGACATCTTACACAAATCGACCTAGTCCCATGGTAAGCTTAATTAAGGCTTGTGATGTGGGTACAATATATATAATAGATAGATACATATAGATACTTAAATACACAGACAGCCACGACCAAGGAACAAATATTTGTGATAAATAAATACACAAATAATGCCCTGGCCGGGATTCCAACCCGGAACCTCCAGCTTCCTAGGCAGGGTTACTACCAACTAGGCTACAGAGGCTGACGTCGAAAGAGGACTTCGATAAATCCACAATTTTGAGAAAAACCGTGTTCGTTCGGGACATCGATGAACTTTTCCGTGAAATGAATCTGTAGTTAGTTTAATCCCTCGTATGCCGGAACGTGGATCCGCGTACGAGAAAACTATAATATTTGCGGCATATGAGAGGTTAAAACTCACGGTAGACAGTGGTGAGGTTAGCAAGCGCCCACACAGCCCAATGCTGGGACTGCGGCGTGTGGTGCGCATGCAGCAGGCTCAGTATCGGCTCGAAGGAGCGGTAGTTGTATCTGTAGTTAGTTCAAAACTCACGGTAGACAGTGGTGAGGTTAGCAAGCGCCCACACAGCCCAATGCTGGCACTGCGGCGTGTGGTGCGCATGCAGCAGGCTCAGTATCGGCTCGAAGGAGCGGTAGTTGTATCTGTAGTTAGTTCAAAACTCACGGTAGACAGTGGTGAGGTTAGCAAGCGCCCACACAGCCCAATGCTGGCACTGCGGCGTGTGGTGCGCATGCAGCAGGCTCAGTATCGGCTCGAAGGAGCGGTAGTTGTATCTGTAGTTAGTTCAAAACTCACGGTAGACAGTGGTGAGGTTAGCAAGCGCCCACACAGCCCAATGCCGGCACTGCGGCGTGTGGTGCGCATGCAGCAGGCTCAGTATCGGCTCGAAGGAGCTGTAGTTGTATCTGTAGTTAGTTCAAAACTCACGGTAGACAGTGGTGAGGTTAGCAAGCGCCCACACAGCCCAATGCTGGCACTGCGGCGTGTGGTGCGCATGCAGCAGGCTCAGTATCGGCTCGAAGGAACTGTAGTTGTATCTGTAGTTAGTTCAAAACTCACGGTAGACAGTGGTGAGGTTAGCAAGCGCCCACACAGCCCAATGCTGGCACTGCGGCGTGTGGTGCGCATGCAGCAGGCTCAGTATCGGCTCGAAGGAGCGGTAGTTGTATCTGTAGTTAGTTCAAAACTCACGGTAGACAGTGGTGAGGTTAGCAAGCGCCCACACAGCCCAATGCTGGCACTGCGGCGTGTGGTGCGCATGCAGCAGGCTCAGTATCGGCTCGAAGGAGCGGTAGTTGTATCTGTAGTTAGTTCAAAACTCACGGTAGACAGTGGTGAGGTTAGCAAGCGCCCACACAGCCCAATGCTGGCACTGCGGCGTGTGGTGCGCATGCAGCAGGCTCAGTATCGGCTCGAAGGAGCGGTAGTTGTATCTGTAGTTAGTTCAAAACTCACGGTAGACAGTGGTGAGGTTAGCAAGCGCCCACACAGCCCAATGCTGGGACTGCGGCGTGTGGTGCGCATGCAGCAGGCTCAGTATCGGCTCGAAGGAGCGGTAGTTGTATCTGTAGTTAGTTCAAAACTCACGGTAGACAGTGGTGAGGTTAGCAAGCGCCCACACAGCCCAATGCTGGCACTGCGGCGTGTGGTGCGCATGCAGCAGGCTCAGTATCGGCTCGAAGGAGCGGTAGTTGTATCTGTAGTTAGTTCAAAACTCACGGTAGACAGTGGTGAGGTTAGCAAGCGCCCACACAGCCCAATGCTGGGACTGCGGCGTGTGGTGCGCATGCAGCAGGCTCAGTATCGGCTCGAAGGAGCGGTAGTTGTATCTGTAGTTAGTTCAAAACTCACGGTAGACAGTGGTGAGGTTAGCAAGCGCCCACACAGCCCAATGCTGGCACTGCGGCGTGTGGTGCGCATGCAGCAGGCTCAGTATCGGCTCGAAGGAGCGGTAGTTGTATCTGTAGTTAGTTCAAAACTCACGGTAGACAGTGGTGAGGTTAGCAAGCGCCCACACAGCCCAATGCTGGCACTGCGGCGTGTGGTGCGCATGCAGCAGGCTCAGTATCGGCTCGAAGGAGCGGTAGTTGATGTTGCGCTCGGCGCGCAGGTCCCAGCGCTGGACGGCGGCGGCCACGCGAGCCAGCACGGCCTCCCGCGCCGGCTCCTCCACGGTCCACGCGGCGGGGCCGTCGCTCGCCATGTGCGCGAGTACCCCTGCGGCGTTGTAGCTCACCTGCAGTGGTAAATTTGATATGAAGGCACTGACTGCGTAGCCAAGTTACTGCGACCATAATATAACATAGACGTCTAACGCCAGCTCAAAAATGCCCCCAAAACCAATTGTTCAATTGTGCCAAGATGGGCAGAACATAGCGCTTTTCTTAACACCACGCATATTTTCATACAAGGTTATTTTTTCACCAGTACAAATACTCTAGGGGGTGTATAAGTAAGTCAAAATGAACAACTTTTACTATGGGGCCGAACCTGAAATCGCGAAAAAAAAATCAGCTGTTTCATACATTTCAGACGACCATGAGTCGAATTTCTATGGAATAGCTGATTTTTTTTTCGCGATTTTAGGTTCGGCCCCATAGTAAAAGTTGTTCATTAAGACTTACTTATACACCCCCTAGAGTATTTGTACTGATGAAAAAATAACCCAGTATATCACAGCGCAACATCTTTGACAAATGTTTATAGAATATAGCCAATCAACACTTTGATGGGCCAATGATAACTATTTTTAAATGGCGGTTTAAGTTTTTATAGGCTGATATTGAAATTCATTACCGTGATGCATTGCAAAGGGCGAGTGACACATGTCAACTAAAATTCAGGACCGTTTTTGAAAGGCAACTTAGTGTGGCGTGCGGCTTACATGTTTTATTTGTTCGTAGCCAAGTTACCAATCGCTAGTTCATCAATCGCGAGCTATCGTGCTCAGTTATAAAGGGTCTTTCAACTAGAGCAGGTCGATGTTAAAATTGAATAAAACAAGATGTGTGCGAGATATTAACGAAATTTTTTTTAATTATAAATTGGACCTCTCGCTACGAACAAATAAAACATGGAAGCCGCACGCCGAACTAAATTGCCTTTCAAAAACGGTCCTGATTTTTAGTTGACAAGTGTCACCCCGTCTTCAATGCATCACGGTAATGAATTTCAATATCAACCTATCACAACTTAAACTGTCATTTAAAAATAGTTGTGATTGGTCCGTCAAAGTGTTGATTGACTATATTCTATAAACATTTGTCAAAGATGTTGCGCCGAAATATGCGCGGTGTTAAGAAAAGCGCTATGTCCCATCTTGGCACAATTGAACAATTGTATTAGTGGGCATTTTTGAGCTGGCGTTAGACGTCCATGTTTTATATGGTCGCAGCTAATTACCAATCGCTAGTTCATCAATCACGAACTATCGTGCTCGGTTATAAAGGGTCTTTCAACTAGAGCGGGTCGATGTTAAAATTTAATAAAACAAGATGTGTGCGAGATATTAACGAAATTTTTTTTTATTGTACATTCAGTTTTTGTAAATTTTTCATGTACTGCTGTTGATGCCCCAAATAAATAAAATAAAATAAAATTACAAATTGGACCTCTCGTATTCGTGCCACCATACGTAGCCGCGGCGGACATTTGAACGATGTCATATTTCATCAATAATGGCATAAATAGGCCTTCCAAATAAAAAAAAAGTTAATATCTCACACACATCTTGTTTTATTCAATTTTGACATCGACCCACTCTAGTTGAAAGACCCTTTAGATATGCAATTTTTCAGTTGAAAGTAAAAAAAGGTAAACAAATATGTCTGACTTTCCATAGTATTTGACGTCCTTGACACATCGTAAAACACGTTCGCAGATATATTTTTACATTAATACTAAAATAAGTATCAATAATTTTACCAAAAAATGTTTAAAGTTTTAAGTTGGTGATAAAACCAAGATTGTGTTCTGAAAGTGCGTGATTATAAAATAATTGAAGTTAACTGATTTGTTTACCTTTTTCCTACTTTCAACTGAAAAATGGTGTAGTTATAGCAGCCTTTAGTTCACGATACACGATTGAGCGTTAGCGATTAGCATCTTGGCTACACACCCTGGTCCCACCGCAAGCGAGTAAGCTTTGAGCTATCGGCTATAAAAACGAACAGAGACACGGCGATGTTTATAGTTCGCTCAGCTATGAGGGGTAATGATAAATGGGTATTTCTCAGAGCGTTTCAACCGCTGTGACTTCGGTGGGAACCTTCACACGAATCCCGCGAGATGTATGCATTTTTGGATATTTTGGTAGACGTAATTGACAACTACCAAGATATCCAAAATATGTATAAGATACCCACAGAAGTCAAGTAATAAAGTTGCCACCGACGCTCGAAAAAAAAAAGCCCAAATGTCACCCTGTCTTGTGTACATATTTACGTGTCTTTGACTGTGGCTAAGAGACAAACAACTTGTCTCAACAAGTTGGTCAAAAAATAAACCGCAGTACGTACCTCGATGCCGTCGCTGGAGGACTCGAGCAGTTCATAGAACACCGACAGGAACAATTTGTTCATCAGCTGTGGACGCAACTCGGCCACCTCGGCAACGTTGCCCAAGAGACCCATCATGTTGCGCAGCAACTCTTCCTTGTCTGGGAAGCTCTGTGACAAACAATAAGTGTATTATTTCATCAGTCTGCCTAAAAATATGTATGTACGTATACATTTCAGAACGTTTGCCATGAGGATCAAAATACTTTTGGAGCTGACTGTACAGTATAAAGACATATTTTTGCTTCGTCTAAAAATATTATGTAGTGATATTAGTGATCCCATGTTTTTGGCGATCAATATCACTTTGTCATCATAACACTCATAATCATTAAGTACAACTTTTCACATTTAAACGTTAGGTTAGGCCAACGTTATCTTAACTAAATTGGTGAAACTTGCATTTAACTGTCATAATGCATCATTAGGAAAAATTATGACCAATTGACCATAGTTATGCAGGAAATGACCAACTTAAATTTTTTGACAATGTAGAAACCGCCCAAACTCCATAAATATGTTAAAGCTTAAGTCAGATATACAAAAAAATGGAGTTGGTTGCTTTCTGCAAAACTATGGTCAATTTGAAAACCCCGCTGTCTATTATTTACAGCCACTCACAATACTCACATGTACAGTCACCACACGGGATTGTTGAGCCACTTGCCACTGTTCGCAACATGGTCGAATAATACAAATCGAGTTCCGAACTCTTATGAGGCTGGTATCACGACTTCGGCCGAACTCTGCTGGCCAATGGGGCGGGCGTTGCTACGGTTAGCCAATGACCGCTCGCGTATTCTTCAGAAGGTGACATTACCATGGTTACGTAATAACAAAAATGTTTAACCAATGATTGATCGCTATTATTCCGGAAGCTGACGTTACTATAGTTACGTTATAATTATAACATCCGCTTTAGTCCTGGAGACGTCAATCTAACTTCAGAGCCCTGATGGTAATTTCGTTCACTTTCCTTTTAACGGCTGTCACTGACAGGTATTTTTTCAAAGTTAAAATTTCAGTCAGAAACTTTCAAGTTTCTACTAAACATTTTTATGGCTATTGACAGATTATAGGATTATAGGTAGATTGTCAAAGGTTACCTACCATATTTCTACAAAGGTTACATTACATAAGTTTTCAACTAACGTCAACTGAGCTGTAACGAATGATAATAAAGACAGCAATGGCATTTGTTTCTGTCAATGAAAAAATAATTTATCTACAGGCATATCATAATTTCCCTGTTATGTATACAGAAGCGGTAATGTAATGACCTATATTAAGAGACCGGTGACTGTGGCTGTATCATAATGTTAACATTAAAGTACAGGCAGAGTACAGTGCATCATAATGTTGACATTAAAGTATCGTCGTCATGATATTAATTTTAACATTATGAAGTCAACTTCTTTTTGTTGTTTTTTTTTTCAATAAATATTTATTGTATATTCATCCTTACTCAAATTGAGTGATTTCAACTGATTTGAATTTTTATATTTAGAGGTAATTACTTAGTGGATATCAATGAAAATAAAGGTAAATTGTCATTCTAAACTTATGATATGGATGTAGATAAAGTTATGTATGTGACTGTACATAATTAGGCATTAAACACTCGTGTGATCTTATTATGAAACTCGCCTACGGCTCGTTTCATAAAACCACACTCATGTTTAATGCCTCTTATTATGCGCCAGCCACATAAATAACTATTAAAATTGCTCGATTACATGCCTATTTATATAAATATCTTGAATGGAAAAAATACTCGCTTATTAATGTCGGATAAGTCATGGCAACCGATTTGAAGCAAATACGAATAAATTACTAAACGGTTTTAGACAAATCTATGAAGGACTGTCGTTATCCAGTTTCCTCTAGGAACAACGACATCTAGCGTCTAATAATGGCCGATGACTAATCCTTAATTCTCGTAGACGAAGAAATTTTTATTATTTCAACTAGTTTTGACATACTGAAATTTTGACGCAACAAAGATTCGTATTTGACTGACATAACATCGGGGAACATCGGTCATGTCGCGATTGTGCCTACTAACGAAAAATACCAAACCCATAACATTACACGACCAAATTGCATCCATTGCCAAGTGGCTCAACATTCCCATGTGGTGACTGTACTTGCACGGTCAACCAAACTATTCACCTTACACACTCCCATACCGTGCAATATTGTCAATGGACAAGTGTTAGTTTGAGAACGCAGCCTCCTTTATAGCATTTATTTTTCTGTTCCTCTTGACTTGTGTTGTCACGTCACTTCTTGATATACTTCATTATATGAAATACGTTTGTGTATTTTCATATTACGTTTTATTAATCTCTTGGTGCATTCCAGGAGAATGTCGGATATGTAGGTACGTGACGCCGTTCTTCGTATACGTTTAAGAAAGTTACGAACACAATTTTTGTGTATTTTAATTCTATAACTAGGTGTTTGTATTTAACCCTTAATAAGGCATCTGTCACACCTAAATTTCATTGGGTTTGACACATATTCATTGACAGAATAAGTTTCAAAATGAGGTGGCAAAGATATTACCATTGCCCTATTTAGGGTTAAAGAGAATTCTCGCACTTTCCATATACATAATAGGTTGCTGTCTAACCGTCAAGATTCCCGACAAAGTAGACTTTCTCGTGGAATGCACCTCTTACGATCTTACAAATATCCATCAACAAGAACCAAACCTTGAGGCACGCCAGGAAGAACTCCATGCCTCGGTTCTCCAGGAACCGCTGGCAGTTCTGCGGCGTCTCATCGGTGACGTTCCACATGGTGGACCACGCGACCTCCAACACGTCGTCACACAACCGCCGCTCCAGCCGGTCCGCGATCAGGTTTAACATTTTCTGCAATATAAAAACGTTTTCAATATAATTTAGATTAATTCCATACCCTTTCTTGCTGTACTATCGACAAAATTGAATACTGACTCACAATAGGAGTTTGTCATAGTAACATGGAAATTGAAATTACAGCATCTGTCGTACAATTTGACTAATGTTACTATGACCAGCTCCTATTTTGGGACAGGATTCAATTTTTTCGACAGTACACTGTAAGTATCTGGCTTTTAAGCTTGGCACTTAACTAACAAATTATGTATGTTAAATATGATAAATACGAATATTTTATTAAGTCATAAATTATAATAAGCAGCAGTAATCAACTAATCACATAAAATGGAAAAGGTTTAGCAGGCTAACTTTTTTTTTGTTTTTTAGTCAAAATAATGTAAAATAAGCAGGGTATAATTTAAAGTGTCATATTTTGTAACCTGTTCATTTATTCAGGTTAGATCAATTAAACAAATTTGTGTTTGATAATAATAAAATTAATTAGGTCGCAGGGCAGCTTGTGGCGAGTTGTTGGGGAGTACCCGAGAGTCGGTCAGGGTCGCCGCCTCCGGCGTGTCTTCGTCGGTCGGAGTGGAACCTCAAGGAGACCCGTAGAACTCTCAGCTCTGGCTTGCCTTAACTGGCCGTCCAGAGAGGAGTCGTTAGAGCTATATGCTCCAGGGGTGGAAGTGAAAATTTGCGTATGTCGCGAGTTGGTGCAGCGGCTGTCAAGCCACTGCGCAGAAAGCGGTGTACACCTCTCTACACTCCTGAGCCGCCTACACCGGTGTTGCCCCTGGCTGTCTCTTGTGACGGCATTTACAGGGGCCCATCTAGCTGGCGGCAAGTCACCGCCTGCCTCAATAGCAGAAATTATTGTTATGGCAGGTGTCCAGACAACTTTTCTATAGTTCCATCTCTGATCCATCCGTGTTCCATCACCATAGCCCATTAGTCTTTTCCATTTACTTTTCAATAGTCTCTATGCGCCTACTGCGACCGATTTACGGATATCTATTGTCGTCCCCGTGAATGGGTCGCAGCAGGTGTACAACACAGCAAATTTCTCCAAAGGGGCTCTACGTGTTGGATCTATATCCCCGCGCAAGCCTATTAAAAATCCGGGACGTAATAGCCCGTGAGACAAAGGAGTTACAAATAAATTACAAAATGCAAATTTTTAACCTACATCCTGCCGAACGATTAAAATAAGTTCTTATTTTTGTTCTATATATTTTAGGGGCATGTCTGGGATGATTGCCCCTTATAAGTAAAGCCCGGACGGCGAGAGCAAAAATACATTTCTCACTAGTGCTTCTATCGACATCCACTAAAATAGGGATGATGACTGGCAAGTCAAATCAGCATCTTTTTTCGAACTGTCAAAACGATCACCAGAATTCACCACTATGGAATTTTATATGAAATACTCAAAAGTGACGTCACGTTTGAGTACTGCCAAATGACCTACTCTTTTAAGTTCTTTTCAATTTGTTAAATAGAAGTTCTGTACAAAAATTACTTCAATCTACATCTTAGTGATAATTTCTTCGTGTATTATGTCGTGCATGATGTTAAATAATTTATTTTAACTACAGTCATCATCCCTATTAGAGACTAAAACCGAGCTTGATTTCGCTCAAAACATGAAGTTACATTCGCGCTATACGTATGTACATAAAGAAATACTGTAACCAACATAACTACAGAAACATATACGCAATTGCTATAGCGGTAGTAGTACTAGGCAGGTTTATAGTAAGATACTAATGTATAATAATTATAATTGAAGGGCCCACGGAAAGAACATGTCTAGTCAATTCAAATTACAGAAGGAAAAACCACCTTACTTTTAACAGAATAAGGTGTGAATTTGCCCTGATTTTTTTAGGCACTGGACATGTTTTTTCCGTGGACCCTTCAATTAGCATATGCGTTATTCCTATTAACATATTGAAATTACGATGGCAGTTGACAGCGACAGCCAAAATAATACCTGCATTTATTCATTTGACGGACAAAAATCAGTTTGTTATATCGAGCCGAGTCGCATATGAAAAATGCGTCGTCGAAGATGAGCCCCTAACATTTAGTCAAGCCATGAAAAAACCTGCAATTATTCGTAACATATAGTACGCACTATGTTCGTAAATGTCAATAGGTGAAGTCGTACTATATTTTCTGTACTGATACATATTGAGAGTTCACCTTTGTCGCCGAACAATACCTACACATCGTCGACGCCGCCACGGGTGGGAGTAGACTGGCGACGCATTCAATAACGTTCGATCAATGCAGGAATATGTGTACTTAAGTAACTATATCTTAAGTACGGCATTGATACAATGAAAATGAACTTTTATGTAATTTAACATATTTTAAGGACTGGACTGGTATATTCTCGACACTGTATTTAACTTTGTATGTGCCTGTACTGCCTGTGCATGTTAAGCCAGATCAATAAACATTTTTAATGCTCGAACCCCCTTGCTTCGATAGGGTGTAAATGCAAGACTATTTTAAGTCAATGTCGATTCTTGACTCTGTAATAAATGTTGCATGTGCATTGTGCCTAGAGCATGTTAAGCCAGATCAATAAACATTTTTAACCAACTTCAAAAAAGGAGGAGGTTCTCAATTCGACTGATTTTTTTTTTGTTGTATGTATGTTACCCGATATCTCCGAGAATAGTGAACCGATTTTAAAATTTCTTTTTGTGATCGAACGTGTATTACCCCGAGTTGGTCCCGTTGGCACCAAGTTGCGGTCTGATGATGGGATCTTGGAGAAATCGAGGGATCTCTTCAATTGTTATAGGTACATGTATGGCGCTTTTGGTAATTTTCATTCATTTACAAGAATTTGCATTCAGAAAGTAGGATTTGAGGAAACCAATGATGGAAACAAATCGGGAATCTTGGAGAAACCGGTTGAAGTCGGTTTTTAAAATTTTTAATTTGGTGATTATTAATTCTCGAATCCCTTTGCTTCGATCGGGTGCAAATGCAAGACTATTTTTAGTCAATGTCGATTCTTGACTCTGTATTAAACTTTGCATGTGCCTAGAGCATATGAAGCGAGATCAATAAACATTATTTAATTCTCGAACCTCCTTGTTTCGATATAGTGTAAATGCATCTATGCACAAAATCATCATCAAGTCAAATAAATAATGTGATGAAATTCCAAACTACAGAGACGCGTGAATTGGATAATTATTACACAGAATGTGATAAAAATACTAGAAGCTATGGGAAAAACTTACTATTGTAATTAGTAATTAAACATGTGGGAATAAGGTGCACGAAAGTTCGCAAGTGGCATTATTACATAATGAATAGCATGATATAAGATTGACGTTAAGATACTACAGTGCCTTTTTGGATCATTCGCGATGCAGAGTAGAAGCGGCGATCAATATGGTGATTATTTTCACCGCGAGGGCGGTGTCGGGCCAGATTAATTATTAGCGCTTACTAGCTCAGGCCACTGAGCTGTTAGAAACACGTGAAGAAGGAAACTTGTAACCCAATTAGGTATATGGTCAATGTCAATGGAACAAATAAATATATGGTCGCAGGTTTTTTCATATTATTATCCTCCCAAAGTCAATCATACAAGAGAAATCGAGGTTGAAACTTTTACGTACTCGATTAGAAATAAAGTTCATTTTATTTTGTCAGTAAATTTAAAGAGACAAAACAATTGCAACTCTGATTTAATTGAATATAATTTATATATGATCGTAGTAAATATGAACTAGTATTAGGACAATGAACCTCAGGAGAATAGAGAAGAGAAGCACCTCCGATTCCGAAGTTTATGTAACATGTAGCCTGGGTGTTATATAGGCTATAATTTTTATACCCTATTTATTATTTAAATTATAATCTAAAGTCTTAATTCCATATAATATATTCCATGTAGTCAGTATAAAATAAAGATCGGCATTATGTAGGCTTAGCACATGACTGGTGCGACAGCATCTGTCCCTCTTTTTTTCATATAATTAGTAAAATACAGGAAGTCTATCTCGCGGCGCCATACTGTAGCACAAATCATGTGTAAGGCTAATGGAAATGCAGCAATAAATAGTGCGATATAAGTCCCATTAGATTTCAAAGAATAAAATAGCTCTGTTGTTTATTTTAAATCGCAATGCGGGCATTAGCGCAAACAATAATGATATTAAATCAATACAAGCGGCATATTATCTAAACACACTATAGTAACTGCTTAAAAATCTACTATGTATTTAATATGTCTAACTTATTACCAGTAGAACATAAGATAGTATAAAACATAACCACACAATCTTATATAGCCTTACCATCTATTTTTAATATTTTTTAACAAAAAAACCTAAAAATAAAATGATGCTAGCGTTGCTTTTCCTATGCGATAGATCTATCCTCTGTTGGTACGTTTATAATCATGTGCGGGAAGCCCTACAGATACATTGAGCATAGACCGATAATTGGGTAGGAGTAGGTCAAATGGGGTTGTGCACTAGTATAATTATCAACTCTTTATTCTCTTTAGAGTTTCGTGTTGTATTTCATAATTTATTTGGAAAATTATAAATTTTTCGTATACCCACATAATTGCCTTGATTAAGTTAAATGTTACTAAATAAGCCTCATTAAATTGAGGCAACATATTTGCAGCTGCTCCTCACTTCTGCTAAGTTTATTAATTTAATTATCTTTCTATTGTTTTAATTGAATCTATGCTTTGTCAAAGTCAAAGTCAAAGTCAAAATATTCTTTATTCAATTAGGCCCAGCAACGAGCGCTTTTGAATCGTTAAACTAAATAGCGAATGAGAGAAAAAAAAACTACCTCCGGTTCTAACCCTACACCACTGCCTGAGAAGAATCCGGCAAGAAACTCAGCGGGACTTTCTTTTTTCAAATAATAGTTTTATAACATCTTACGGCTAACATGCATTAATTAAAAACGAAACATAAATTTGATTTAATATAAATAAAGATATAGTACATTAACTAGAGATGAAGTCTCTAATAGTCAGAACAATTATATAAATTTAATGAATTTTGAGAAATGTATAGATGTAAAGATATATGTAAAAGGGCATACAATTGTTTTTAGTTAAACGTTAAAATTAGCATTATTATACTGCTAGAGATGTAAAGGTCTCTAGTTGTCAGAGTAAAAAGAAAACAAACGGATACATTTCACTAAATGTTTCAGAGATGTATAAGGTCTCCATGCGTCATAATATTAAATAATCATAAATAAACAAACATGTAGCGAATTCAATTTCTCATATCAAGAACAGCAGGAAAATTGTTTGAATTTAAGCCATGAGTGAGCTTGATTAGACCGGTCTCCGCAAATTGATTCATTGCAATTTGATTCATAGATAGTAATTGCACATCTTTTCAGAATGAGATTACGCCCCCGTATTGCATATTAACCTTTTGGACGCCAACAATTGATATATTGGCACCGCAGGTTCAACGCCAAAGACCGATATATAAGTCTTTGTCCACAGATCAATATAAACCTACCCGCATGTGCGTAAAATTCAATTTCAGTATTGACATTTTGTTGACGTGGCGTGTGAGTGATAGCTTTTGTATTTAACGTGGCGTCAAAAAGGTTAAACAACAAGTAATATAGCAAGCGCAAGTCTACTTTCTATCTCTCGTTCTATAGGGACTTCCGCTTGTAATATTCGTTTTAATTAATGGGTATTTCTTACATAGTTTGAAAGGTGTGTCGCGAACATGGGTTCGAAAGGAAGTCCAACATTTTGATATTTATTTGTGAAGTAGCCCCTGCGTTGTGCTTTCTGTTATTTATAAAAATATAGAACATTAAGTTTAGGTTAATGTTAACTTCCCATACATAGCTATGACAACTAACAGAACTAAATGAGAAATACCTATTGAGCAATGGACCACAGAAAGACTCAAGAGGATAATGGTTAGTATTTTAGTATACTCGTCTTCTTTATCCTCTGAATGCCTGTTTGCCTGCTGGAAAAGGCATCCTCCAGCGTCTTTCACTGATCTATATCTTGAGCTACTCTGTGCCAGGTTACACCAGTCACCAGACAGATTTCTTCATCCCATTTCGTTGTAAGCCTCTTTTCCTTATACAACCCCTTGGATACCAAAGTGTTAGTTGTTTACTACACTGTTCATTCCCCCAGCACCGTGGCCAATTAACCCTGGGCCATGGTCAGACAGATTCTTTACTCGCTGGCGAAATCCATAGGTTTTTCATACAATTTATGGGATCCGTTTCCGTAATTCAACAGACATTCAATACCAACCGACATTTTACAACAATTGTTTATAGATAAAAGATAAACTAAGGTGTGTGTACACCGGGATCTAAACTAAAACGTTAAACATATATAAGTGTTAAATTAAGAATGGCAGAAGTAGTAACAATTGAGTAATTAATAATGGAAGTAAGATAGTAAAGATTACTAACCCCAATGGCGCCATGGTTGCCCAGGAAACGTTTCTGGGTGCCGTCGACCTGACAGGCCAGCGAGTTGAGGAGGTAGATTGCGATGCGCTGCACGAAGCCCTCCTGGTTGACATCAGCCACTCCATTTAACAGGATTTGCACTACCCGCTCGTATTCAAATAACTGAAATAAAACAAATTTATTCAGTAATATATAATTAAAGACAATTACTTAAATACATATACTGAATATCATCCTATTCACAAAAGTGTTTGAATGCAGATATATTATGTTGATTTAGGTATGGGCTGGTTAGCTTAATAATAAGATTGTTTTTTACCCTGATAGGTCTATCTTGTTTGTATGAGAATACTCATTATGGAAAAAAAAACTTTAGATTTATGCACAAACAATGAGAGATGAATTTATATTATATTTCTAATTTAACCTACTCATTTTAAAACAAATCAATTAGAATAATGCAAGAAAACTGTAATAATTAACTCACCACATCTGTTGGGATTTTGAATTGGCATAGTGTGAGACACCCGTTTCTCATCATTGTGTCGTCCCCAAGGTGTGCTTCCATTCCATCTAAGAGAGCAGTGATGATACGTTTTTTTAGCCTTATACCAATACGGCCTTTTTCTTTCCCTTTGACTATGTAGAAAAGTGTAGCACTAAAGAAAAAACAATATTGTTACATGTAGTTAAAAATTCTGTCAAACGGCAACAACATCTAATAAACAAAATACTGAATATAGGCTTTATTGTTTATAGACCAAAGTTAAGCAGACATTCTTACATTCTTTAATCAAACATATTTACACCACTTACCTGCCAGAAATTTGTATATGCTTTTCTGAGACATGTTGGTCCATTGCATCTAGAACAACTGCTAAGGCCCGGCCTATGTAAGCATTGTTCTCGTAGCGAAACAAATAATAAAGATCATTGAGTACACGTGTAAGAATAGCTGGTCTCTCCATGTATGCCGCTGCAGCAGTCAAGATCTGTTCCACATTGGCATCACCGGTTATCTATGTGAATAATTTTTTATAGATTAATTCTAACTCATTTTGTAGCTAAATAACAAATAATCTGCAAATTCACACAATTTAATTTTTAACATTAACTTACCACTTTGGCAGGAATGTCATGCCTTTTACAAGCGCCATGGTGTGTCCCATACAGGCCTAGGAACTCCAAAGGCCTATTGACACGGGCAGCTAATCCTGGTATATCACACCTAACTTGATCAATATCGGAAGAGCCTTCACTGTTGGACACTGCAGCTGCCCCAGAGCCAGCAAGATTTGTCCCAGATATGTCCAAAGATTCCAAAAGAGTAAGATTGTTTATAAGCTTAGCCAAAACATCATTGGGTTTGAAATATTTGCCATGCCTGTCATTAGACTGTGAGATATCCAAATGTCTCAGTGTATGCAAGGTGGCTATCCAATCAATGACATCCTTTGTCCAGTGCACACTGTGCAAAATCAAAGATCTGAGGTTTTTCAGATCCTTCAAAACCCATATAGTGCTAGAAGATGTTGTCTTAGATAAATCCAAGTGTGTTAAATTTGTCAGTGATTTTAAAAGTAGCAGTGGGAACACTGCAAGTCCTCGGCGGGTAAGCCTTCTCAAATTAGGAGCATCAATTATGTACCCTCTCTGTCGAAAGAGGGTTTCGTCTTGTGAGAGAACATATGTGAGGGGACCCACTTTTAGAGAGACTAGGTTTTGGCTGTTGCTATTAATAATGTCTAGGGAGCTGGGGCTGAGGTATTCGCACTGGACCACCTCGAGTTCGAAAGGTTTGTGCTCCATGAGACAGCGAAAGCCCTCGTCTGTGATGCGCGAGTTGCGGAGTCTCACGACGGTGAGCCTGGTGCGCGTACGGTCACGGAATATGTTCGCTATGCTATCACTTACTCTGTTGCTCTTTTGGTACGCTTCCAAGAACTTTTCGCAAATCTCTGAAGGTAGCAGAACATCCTCTTTCAACTTACGCCATCGAGTGTTGGGATCCAATGTCGTAATAATGTTTAGATTATTAACGATGTAATTCATACTAATGTCGAACAGCGTATCAGGTGAGCTGTCGTACAAAGAAAACAACTCCTGCCCCGACGACATCATCTTGATTGTGTTGTATTATATTGAGATTGGTGAGGGTATACTTCAAGAAACTGAGGAGAAATGAGCTCGCAATGCCATCTTTGCGTTACTTGCGTTTCTCTTCACAACAAAGGTTTTTACAAACCTTAAAGGAATACGAGCAATAACCCAGATATAGCAAAATGTTATCTATTACTTCTGCGATGCAATATTTTCACAATCATAAAATAAAGTCGCGACGCAACAAGAAAACCAATCTAATTTTTTTTAGATTCGAGGACTGTCACTCTTGTCTAGAAATTGTTTGGATATTGAAATAAACCATAAAATTTCATAAATGTGGTCACACCGGACAAATCATCATCAATTTAAATGAATAAAATGAAAGTAACAAATAAATTGTATTTTTTCAGAAATGTATCATTAATTAATTAATAGTTTTCCACATAATTCTTAACTTAATACAATAATAAGCGCTACACAAACGAGGTACGATTTATCAACTTCACTCAGTCGTCAAACAAGACCATAGAGCATGAATAACGTCTCACAATATTTTATCTCAGTCGTACTGCGGTTGCAGGACATCTAGCGGCAATGAGGGTTTTTGATACTTTTTCTGCCGCTATGGGGAGGTGAGATGGCAGCACTGAGCCGACCTTATAACGAACTGTCAAAATAAATACGCGCATTTAATTTTCAACATATTTATAGGCTTATTTATTCTGAAAACCATTACTTTAGTCATATTGTTACCTAAAATAAATGAATAAAATAGTTCCAAGTCAATTCTCATGAAATTAACAAAGTTATAGTAATTATTTTGAATACCAGTGACTTTGAGCGCCTGTTTTAGAGTTCAATCTTCAGTTCGACGACCATGTAGTCGTAATCTATTACCAGTGGTCGGATATCCCGGTGCAACACCAGGGGATATCAAGTAGAAAAGTTAATATGGATATGACCTGAATTCCCGGGTTTAGTTTGAAAAAAAAAATAGATCTGATAGGTATACTTAAAAAAGGCAGCTCAAATTGCTTTAACCAGACTGGAGGGACGCAACATTACAATTGTTGAAGCCTTAGAAATTTTCGATGAAGTTAGAACAATTGTAAACTGGAGTTCAAGTTTGGCTACACAGATTAAATTAGAAGCAGTAATGGCACGAAATCCAGATTTGGATGACATTAGAGAATACGCAGGCCAAATTTCAAATAATACCGCACCTGATGAAGTGTCTCTTTACAAATTTGCTCCACTGACATCCGTAGAAGTGGAAAGGACTTTTTCGGCGTACAAATGGATTTTAGATGTGAAAAGGAATCGATTGAAAATAGAGAATCTAGAGAAAATAATGATATGCTATTTTAACTTTATAGAACCTAGTAAGCCATAATTATTTCATAAAATACATAATTATATTTACTCTAATGTGTCTGCATAGGTGTGTCAAGTCTTCATGCTTAAAAATGTTTGATTTTATGTTACATACACGAGGATGTTTAATCCGTAACCAGGTATATTTTTTCTAACTTAGTAATTGATGACCTCAGGAAGACCATGTACCATTCAGTGGTTATTGGATACAATTTTTCTTTAACTTTAAATTAATAAAATTTTGAGGTATCTGCGCGAGACCTCACCTAAAATGTTTAATTTAGGCTGGCTATAGATATTGTTTAAATCCTGATCACGGATTAAAATAATCGTGTATTATATGATATTTCTGTTTTTTTTACGTTCGCAATTTCTAGAAGCGGAACCTATTGTGCCTTAGTATAAAGCTTCTATTTTTAAAGCTAAACTCTTTTATTTAAGAATATTCATACCAAAAGGCTATTTGGTACTAAGGTCAATATTAAACAAAATTTATAACCTATCATTTAAAATAATTGTCGAAATCGCATAATAATAAACGCTTGTATGTACATGCACTTATTTTGCGTTACAAAATATTACTAAACTTTACTGGATGTAATTTTGTGGAATCCCGTGGTATATCCATATTAGTATAATGTTTGAGGTCATTCACCCCTTGTTGCACCGGGATATCCGACCACTGTCTATTACAAAATCAATTCTCTTCCAAATAAAATAGAATTTCAATATTTTAGGCCCAGGTGCCTATGAATAGTATGAATCTGACAGTTGTCGAGACCAGGTACGTACGAAGCGCCGCCTGGTGGCAGAAAAATTATCGAAAACCCTCATTTGCTATTACGAAATGTCAAACGAAGATGTCGCGGTTATTTCAAATCCGCTCTAAGTTACTAAGTATAGTTCGAGAAATATAAATTGAATGTTTATTTTTACTATAATAATGTAGGTAGAACGTTACCAATTTATACTTCACGAACTATACCTGAATTATTCAACCCTATTTTAATTGATAATTTATTAGAGAATCAATAAAATTATGTGCTACCTGAGCTACCTCATACAAAAATAAAATTCTGGATATACCTAATTCGTTCAGTTTATTGTAAGATGCCCAGTAGTTAACATCTAAACAATTGAACACAAAACATGCGGAAGTATTACGCCTGATGTTGCTATTACAAATCGCCAGGAGTTTACATATTTCTTCAATTCCATATAACCCTGTAACGGCTCTCAGATTTTGATTGTGCTTCATAAATGTGGAAAAACTTTGCGAGCACTAATCTTAGGCAACACTTTCAACCTTGAGAAGTCATCAGCTAGAACTGGAACTGTGCCCACCAACCAGACGTCAGGACGGTGGACAGCATTTATTATTTATTAAATATCTCTGGAGTCAAATGAGCACATTACTCGAATTTTGGTGTATATTTGGCATATTGCGAATACTCCTGACGTACACCGCAGCTCCATTCATCGCTTAAATTTAAAGCTCCTATTATGGGCCACACCCTGTATATTATTCTCATTTGTTTTACTATTCTACAATATTGACAGCATAGTGGAAGGCTCCACAAATGATTTTAGTGACCAGTAAATTAACCCTATTAGGAATGTCAAAGAAACTAGTATTAGTTCAAGTCATTATATAATTTATTGACTAAAAATAAATGTACATACCAGAGTAAAAAATAATAATTTTATAACTTATTCTATTACATAGTATGAACACCATTCATCAATTTACATAATTGTTGGTATCATGTCACAATAAAAATGTATAATTCTAAAAGATATCACAACACGGAGTCTGATCAATTGTTCAGTTAGTTCTTGTTTTCTTTATTCCTGAAAATAATTAAGTAAAGATAGATGAACTTGTGCAAAAGTACTGATAATATTAATGGTTTCGACCGACAGCTGAAGGCCTACTACCGCGAAAATTGAAATTCGTAATTTTCGAGGATTTTTCTCTGTCACTCAAAGAAGACGTCATTAGAATGAGAGCGACAAATCCTCTAAATTTACGAATTTCGTTATTCGCGGTAGGGCCGCAGGAGCATCCTGGGCTGTCCCGCACAAAGGCGTGTATATTCCGATAATTTGAGTTTTCTGTGGATATTATATTCTTTTGAGCAATTTTTGGCCACGAAAGAGAACTTCGATAATCCAAAATGTTGAGAAAAACCGTGTTTGTACGGGACATCGGTGGATTTTTTCCTGGAATTCATCTGCAGAGATAGACGCGTGTTGTCGCACACTAAATGAAACCTCATAAATAAAATCAAGATCTAGCGAGTCGTCATGTCGAAGACCCTTTTCTAGTTTTATGTGACACCATGTCAAAAAGTCTAGAATTAACAAAAAATGTACAGACACTTGAGAACTTGTAACAGACTTGAAAGATGAAATTCAAAGGCTTTTAAACTAGATCTATCTAACACTCATAATCTACAACTTCATTGCCGAAAAAGCGACAAAATGAAAAATGGATGAAATATGGACACTTCAAAATTTACGTAAATCACGAGAACAATCATGGAAATCCCGGAAAAGTATGTCATGTAGTCCAATGAAGAATGATCTACTATCAGACAACTCGGTCAAGAATTACCACCATCATCATCATAATTACCTGTCGCGCCATAGCTATCAAGCCATAGCTAACAATTTAGGTTAAGTAGATTAGTTAGATTTAATCTATGTACATAAATTGTAGTTTTGTTATTGATTTATTAATGTTCCTGCACTACATTTTATGTTGGTTGCAAACCAGCGGTAACTGTGGCCAATAGACGCCCCCGATTGGAGAAACAGTAAATTTACAATTGGCAATGTAAAGTTTTCTGAAGTTATGAATATTATATTTTTCCCTAATAGCCGTTTTCTTAAGGTTCAAGACAATACGGCTATTTTATTTTTATGTCCTATAATTTGTTAACAATCTTTTTTTAAGTGGATGAGCTGACATTTGTTCAGTTATATGGCTGAACAGAGCCTAATGCTTTCGTCTGCAACAAGTACAATGAAATAGAAAAAAAATTATAGAATGACACGAGTGACAGATTGACGCTGACAGATTTTTAAAAAATTCATTGTACTGATTGCGGACGAACGTATTAGTGTGATGGAGGCTTAGGCCCCCACCACGGAAATTCCAGAGAAACACATTCCAATTTGTTTTTATATTTTTACAATATTTTCTGTTCATCGTAAAAGTTATAATCTGTTTACATCTCTCTCTCACGTGATTGCCTCTCTAAACTTTTAAGAACCGCCACCCGCCAAATTAAGTTACAAAATTATCTAATTTAACTAACAGTAGACCAAATTATTAAATGTTTTATAAAATAAACAACAGCTTCTTATAATTATTTCTATCGTATTATTTTAAACATAAAATAAAAGTAGGTTTCCGCCCGCGAGTAACATGAACATTCGTATAAATACTATTTAAACAAAATGTGACTTTTATATTAGTAAATGGTGAGAAAACCAACGGAAAATGATAATGATAATTAATTAAATTAATCTTGTTGGCGGCGTGCTGTAATATTAGGCTCTATTCATCCATAAAACTGCACAAACGTCACCTCACTCGCTTAAAAAAAGGAGTACAAGGAGACCTCACGTGTATTTTTCTACGATGAACAAACTAAGAAATATTGGGAAAATTTCGGCGAGCGAACTGGGGAGGGGGGGGGGGGGGGCTGGGGGGTTGGTTTAGCCAAGAAACTCACCAAACTTCACCAGGGTATCAAAAAGTAGCCGAAAAAACCTCGCATGATTTATGTACGAGCCCTAGACAATATAGTTTTTGAAAAACTGGTGCACTGTCCATTTCCCGTTCCTCGTACAGTAATTTTACAATTAATTTGCTCTGCTTTTAGATAAAAAGTTATGAAATAATAAATTGTTGTTATAATAATGACTGTTGTACTTTAAGTTTTATTTTTAAGCAATAGTTTAAATAAATGATTATTGAATTTGTTGAGCAAGTGTTAACATAAGATAAAAATTATAACAAGTTTTGAGGTGCTTATTACGATATGAAGGGTCCACGGAAAGAACATGTCTAGTCAAATCAAATTACAGAAGGAAAAACCAGCCAAGTGCGAGTCGGACTCGCGCGCGAAGGGTTCCGTTCCAATGTCAATTTTTAATTAAAAAAATACAGTTAAATCAATCTACCTCAAAAACTATAGGAAATAATTTAATCGAAACAAAAATAGTTGATAGAGTTTATTAATATGTATAACATATATTATTTTTAGAATTTTATATCGCGTCGTTTAAAAAATAGAAGGGGGGGACACATTTTTCAGACTTTGAGAGCTGATATCTCGAAAACTATTTGCTTAAATACAAATGAGATTTATAAACCTTCATATCATTTTCAAAGACCTTTCTATTAATACCCCACACGCTTATATACAACTAAAAAAAAATTTCTATCCCTCAGTTACATGTCCCCACCCCAACGTGTTTTTTTACAATTTAGTATCATAATCCTGTAGCGGTTCATACAACACATATCCTTACCAAATTTCGTTACTGTAGCATCTATAGTTTCCGAGTAAATCGGCTGTGACAGACGGACAGACGGATATGACGAATCTATAAGGGTTCCGTTTTTGCCATTTTGGCTACGGAACCCTAAAAACCACCTTACTTTTAACCCTTAATAAGGCATCAGTCACACCTAAATTTCATTGGGTTTGACACATATTCATTGATAGAATAAGTTTCAAAATGAGGTGGTAAATATGTTACCATTGCCCTATTAAGGGTTACAGAATACGTTGTGAATTTGCCATGATTTTTTTAAGTATTGGAAATATTTTTTCTGTGGACCCTTTAAATAAGCTCCTCGAACACTATTTGCTATGAGAATGAACATAATATTACATACACTCTAGTTAATTTGCTAAGCAGTCAGTATTTTATGATAAGACTGTCGAATTTGTGTTCCTAAACATTATTTATCTTGCGTTCGAAGCAAAAAGTAATGTTTTGCTGATGTGTATTTTCTAATTATCTGCAGTACAATTTTTGCTTGGCATTTATTATATTTGCTGTACTATAATTTATTTGATGTTAAAAAGATGCAATGGTTGTAGATAAATAGATACGTGATTATTAGTTTGGTGTGCCATTGATAATATCCCTGTGCTTAAAATGTTTGATTAGGTTAGGTACTTTCGAACATTGCCCTATTCAAAACATATGGTAAAGTATGGTAAAGTTATATTATAATAAACGTACGCACTACGTTTTAATAGTACGATTTTGGATCACGAACTAGTTACCGTCGCTAATACACGGAATATTCGTGTAATTTATGTATTTTGTTTATTATATTTTTAAGGTTCAAGTTTAGTTACAAATTCCAGTAAACTATGTTGGCGTTTGTACTGTAATCTGTCCCGAGGCAGATGATTTTGCGACCACATCAGAGGCATTTCGAGAACCTCTATTGTATTTAAGTTACAAAATGTCGGCATTGTCGGTGCACTGCACCTTAATTCCATACAAAAAGTGACGCAAAGTGTGAATATCTTGCATCTAGTTCATATTTTCAGTGGATTGAATGGCTGCCATGCCTGTTACGTGCAGTTGTTAGGCCACGTCGTAGTGCTGGCGCTCTTGGAAGTGAGCTTGGCTATCATCTCCTGTACGCGTTTCATCTCCTCGAGTTGCGTGTTCAGCTGGTACAGCCGGTTCTCGCGTTCGAGAATCGTCTTCTCTTGTTGCTTTATTGTCTATGGGAATAATTAAATAAAATCAAAACAAATATTTCGAATAACACTTCAGGTTAAAAAACAGCGATATTTCTTCCATGTTGGGATTAGCATTAGGGCTTTTCCATTATTCCATTAATCACGTCATGGAGAGGGGTCAAGAAAGAAATCCCCAAATATCACCATGGGGAGGGAGGGGTCTAAAACAGGTCAAAATCGTATGACGTGATTAATGGACAGGCCATTAGCCGTAGTAAAAGTTGGGCAGTATAATTACATGTATATTATAATGCCCAACTAGTTTAGTTCCCCAATATCACACAATAATTACTCACCGTTTCTTTGAGCTCTATTTCTTTCCTAAGAGATCGCTCTAGTGTACTTGCTTCTTCTAACTCTTTAACTTGAGCTTGAACTTTCTCTTCGAACTTTATAAGGACAGCTGCAAGCTCATTACATTTGCTGGTCTGTAACACCACAAAAATGTGTCATTGTTAGGGAATTCTCAGTTAGCGCTATTCTTTTTATCAGAGGCCTTAATTATTGCCTCCCCGTCACACGTACGAATTCACGAGTGCGAGAGAGAGGCAATACTTCGTTCGTAGTTCGAAGTAGGGCCTCAGTTATCCATATGAAACTAACTTTAAGGAATAGGTACTATAATACAAAGCAAGTAAATGCAGTATATCGTTTTCTCAAGTTAGTGTATCCATGATATACATACAGCTTTAAAAAAGTAATTATCAATTATGGTATACCTCTTGGTCCAACAGTTTTTGCACTGATTTAGTTTCTTGATCAGCAGCCTTTAGTTTCTCCTCGTTTTCCTTTTCGATGGCTCTCATTTCATTTTCCAAAGCCTGTAATGCATATCATTAGTTCAACATAACATTAAGGACTGATTTTTCAATTGCCAGTTAACAGTATCTGTCAGATAAATGCTAGCTCTATCCTGTTTTGACTGATGACTTTAGAAAAGTATAGTTATAAATTTAACTAACGAATAAGTTTATCTGGCGATTGAAAAATCAGCCCAAGATATTTTTTCCTTTGTCTAACCATCACCAATCCACAATTAGTATCGATAGCGGGGGTTTAATCTTCACATCATCATCATCGTCATCATATCAGCCGAAAGACGTCCACTGCGGAACATAGGCCTCTCCCAAAGATTGCCACAATGACCGGTCCTGCGCCACCCGCATCCAACGGACTCCTGCGACCTTCACCAGGTCATCAGTCCACCTTGTGGGGGGCCTACCCACGCTACGCTTAACCTTCACGCTCGATGAAAAATTCACGGCGGTCAAAAGGTCAAACGTGACAGCCGTCCCTATAGACGATAAAATGACGAGCATCTGAGCATAGCCAACTGATAGTATCGGCATAATGGCATAACTTACAGTGAGTTGAGTTTTGAATTCATTTTGTAATATTTCTTTTTGCTTCTCTTTCAATGCCTTTTCCGATACCACTTTAGCTCGATACCCGCGAACGGCGCCCTCAGCATCTTCTAATTGCTTATGTAGACTATCTATGGTCTTTTTTAATCTAGAAAAAAAAGATTAAATATAATTATAACTTTTTTTTGCCTGTCATGTTTGTGTATGTTATTCTAGTCTTACTTTATGGAGAAATATGCCACATTAATGGAATTTCAATTGAAACGATGTAAAGTTAGTAGCATCTTACTTTTCATTTTGCATTTGTGTGGTATACAAAACATCTTGCTGAGACGAATTGGTTGCTTGAAGCATGGCGAGAGAATGTTGCAGGGAAGCCATGTGTTCACTTGCACCCTGAAATAGTAAGAAATAATTATGTTATGTATTTAAACATACTATATGGCTATAGTAAGTGAGGGCCGGCTTCGCTCTCTTCGTGACTTGGCGATATATACTGTGTTATATGTTATTACTGGAGAAGGTAATAGGTAATAATAATAGTCATGTGAGGAATTACATATTTAATTTTTTTGCTAATGATGTAACATTTCTCTATAGCACAATGAACATATTCCGGCTGTATGTATTTTACAGAACTGAACATGATTTACCTGAAGTGCGACTGTTTGTGAATGTAGCCTTTGTTCCAAACATGTCATTTTATATCCATATAATTCCATTACGCTCGATGTGGCGATATCCGATACCTGTTTACAAAAAAAACCTTGTTTAACATTTTGCCAAAATTAATTTTATATTCTGTACTTCCATTATATGATTATTTTTATGCATCTGCTCTCTGGGCGGGTATCTACATGCATGTTTGCATATTTTAAGCAGCATAATTTTGCTTAAAAACAGCGTGACTCGGACGACCGTAACTATGGCAATAACAGACAGAAAAAAATTAATTCACCCATTTGCAATTAAGAATATTGTTTGTAATAAATATATATTCACACTGAAGTAAAAGTTCGTCATACGTATACGTACGTCGACAGCTGAGCTGATGTTCACATGTGAAAACAAAATGTATTCTTATATATCTTCTAATACTTCGTTATTTTAGCGGCCGCACATCAAACTGCGAAGCCAAGTTGTCAAGCGTATCTTAGTGTCTCTCTGTCTCTTCTTTTATTAGAGCAACAAAGACAGTTTGTCCTTCGTTAACGACTGACATCTTGGCTATGCACCCAGCCACATCTCTTCTGTCAATCAAGTCGCGCAGTGTACTCGCCCCTCTGACCCTGACCACGCCAATTTTTAATCCAACCGCATCAAGCTCGCGCTTTTACAGCGGCCTGCCACGCTACACTAGAAAACTTTCTTTGGAACCATTGATTTAGAATATATAAGTGGATCCCCAAACAGCTCAAAAAAATGGCCCCAAAAAATGGGCTGCAGAAGTAAATATTGCGGTCCTTTTGCTCCGCTATTCAGTTCTGACAGTTGACATTTGGTCACCATACGGTATAGCATCATTATTCCTTAAACATAAAAAGTTTCTACTATTTTGCGGTGTTGTTCGCAAATTTGACACTTATTGCTCACTTCACAAAGTTTTTTATTCTTTGAGTTTTTTTTTATTATAGTTTATTGTAAGTGAGCGTTATTAGCTTCAACTGAAACATGATAGAAATGACTTTTAGTGCCACTTTTCTTGGTTTTTTTGTTTGGCTCTGTGCGTCCATTTATTATTTAATGTCATTGTTTGGAACATTCTCGAACCTATCGGAACCTTCTCTAAGGTTACGAAGACCGTACCTTGTTCTTCTGCAGGGCTTCAGTGAGCTGGCGCACGAGCGCGTCGACCGCGTGCTCCTGCCCGGGGGTGAGCCGCGTGGCCTGCCACGCTACACTTGAAACTTTGGAACATTCTCGAACCTATCGGAACCTTCTCGAAGGTTACGAAGACCGTACCTTGTTCTTCTGCAGGGCTTCAGTGAGCTGGCGCACGAGCGCGTCGACCGCGTGCTCCTGCCCGGGGGTAAGCCGCGTGGCCTGTCACGCTACACTTGAAACTTTGGAACATTCTCGAACCTATCGGAACCTTCTCGAAGGTTACGAAGACCGTACCTTGTTCTTCTGCAGGGCTTCAGTGAGCTGGCGCACGAGCGCGTCGACCGCGTGCTCCTGCCCGGGGGTGAGCCGCGTGGCCTGCCACGCTACACTTGAAACTTTGGAACATTCTCGAACCTATCGGAACCTTCTCGAAGGCTACGAAGACCGTACCTTGTTCTTCTGCAGGGCTTCAGTGAGCTGGCGCACGAGCGCGTCGACCGCGTGCTCCTGGCCGGGGGTGAGCCGCGTGGCCTGTCACGCTACACTTGAAACTTTGGAACATTCTCGAACCTATCGGAACCTTCTCGAAGGTTACGAAGACCGTACCTTGTTCTTCTGCAGGGCTTCAGTGAGCTGGCGCACGAGCGCGTCGACCGCGTGCTCCTGCCCGGGGGTGAGCCGCGTGGCCTGCCACGCTACACTTGAAACTTTCTTTGGAACATTCTCGAACCTATCGGAACCTTCTCGAAGGTTACGAAGACCGTACCTTGTTCTTCTGCAGGGCTTCAGTGAGCTGGCGCACGAGCGCGTCGACCGCGTGCTCCTGCCCGGGGGTGAGCCGCGTGGCCTGCCACGCTACACTTGAAACTTTGGAACATTCTCGAACCTATCGGAACCTTCTCGAAGGCTACGAAGACCGTACCTTGTTCTTCTGCAGGGCTTCAGTGAGCTGGCGCACGAGCGCGTCGACCGCGTGCTCCTGCCCGGGGGTGAGCCGCGTGGCCTGCCACGCTACACTTGAAACTTTGGAACATTCTCGAACCTATCGGAACCTTCTCGAAGGTTACGAAGACCGTACCTTGTTCTTCTGCAGGGCTTCAGTGAGCTGGCGCACGAGCGCGTCGACCGCGTGCTCCTGCCCGGGGGTGAGCCGCGTGGCCTGCCACGCTACACTTGAAACTTTGGAACATTCTCGAACCTATCGGAACCTTCTCGAAGGTTACGAAGACCGTACCTTGTTCTTCTGCAGGGCTTCAGTGAGCTGGCGCACGAGCGCGTCGACCGCGTGCTCCTGCCCGGGGGTGAGCCGCGTGGCCTGCCACGCTACACTTGAAACTTTGGAACATTCTCGAACCTATCGGAACCTTCTCGAAGGTTACGAAGACCGTACCTTGTTCTTCTGCAGGGCTTCAGTGAGCTGGCGCACGAGCGCGTCGACCGCGTGCTCCTGCCCGGGGGTGAGCCGCGTGGCCTGCCACGCTACACTTGAAACTTTGGAACATTCTCGAACCTATCGGAACCTTCTCGAAGGTTACGAAGACCGTACCTTGTTCTTCTGCAGGGCTTCAGTGAGCTGGCGCACGAGCGCGTCGACCGCGTGCTCCTGCCCGGGGGTGAGCCGCGTGGCCTGCCACGCCTCGTCCGCGTCGGCGCCGCGCGGCGATGAGCAACCCTCCGGAGACAGCTTCGGTGCCTCCTCAAACACCTATACATACCACAATTTGTTAGAGTAACCCGTGGATAATGCTGTTGGCTATACATAATGTAATCCGTATATATAATTTATGTAATACTTAATAGCACCGGATATTGTATAGTTGTTTGTTATCCCTAAAATAAATAAAATAAAATTAGTACATTGTGTATTTAGGGCGGTAAGTAAGAATTTGCGAACGAGTGTGAAAGTAAAGCGCAAGCCAAAGGCGCGGGCTTAACTTCACACGAGTTCATAATTCTTGTACCGCCCGTGGTTACACACAATGTTTTTCATCACACCTGTGATGCAAAAAAGTAAATAAAACAATATATTTTCACAAAACTACTCTAAAATGGTCTAAATCAGGGATGACTTAATTTCATCATTTTCATAAAAGAAATCTCGGCGCGGCGCGCGGCGTGCGCCGGACCGCGCTAGTGCGACGTAATGTTGTATGAAAATCCTTAACGGCCTACTAGGACGTAATGGTGCGTCATTACTACGGCGCGCATCACCGCAGCGTATTGGCGCACTTACCGAACAGGTGTGATGAAATAGTACATTACGACACAAGTGCGAAACATGAAATTCGAAACGAGTTAAGAATTTGGCGCATTCCACGAAAAAGTCCACCGATGTCCCGTACGAACACGGTTTTTCTCAAAATTGTGGGTTTATCGAAGTTCCCTTTCGTGACTAGAGGAGTCAAAAATGACTCAAAAATATATGTAATAACTAATAACTCGGAAGAAAACTCAAATTATCGAAATATACACGCGTTTGTACGGGACAGCCCATGGAATGCTCCATTTCGTTTTTGCACGTGTCTCGTACGACGTTTTTTAGTGCAGATTGCCCTCGGAAGTTTTAGACCTGACGTAAAATGACACACTACTCGCACTAGAGCCTAAAAAAGGCACCATCTGTACTAAAATAGTAGATTATTAACATACCCAGTGAAATGTATCAAATCAAATCAGATTTTAAATTAAATTTCATAATATTGTTACGTTCGTTCGTGGGGTGGGTTTTCTATAGAAAATGTATAAATAAGCCACTAATTAAAACTGATACTTTAATTACTAGTTAAAAGAACAAACACTAAACTAAAACACTAATCACACACTGACACTTCACACTGGTACACTTTTACACTCTCAAACTCGCCGTAGATTCGCAGTCTTCGCTCTTAATGTTAGCTCTTCGCTGTCTCGATAGAAACTTCTCCTTCGGCCGGATCATGCTGGGCTTTTATACAAGGGACTCAAATCTACAAAGTTCGAGATAATTCGTCTAGAAAGTTCCCGAGTTAGGTCGGTCGGTGGGGACTGTGCGCGAACATTCTAGAGTGTCGCTGTCTCTTTCTACAGGTTTCTCTTTCACACCCGTCCAGAATGTTCTCTCTATAGCTGTCTCGTTCACATCCTTCCAGAACATTCTCTCGTGCTGTCTCTATCTAATAGTGCTTTCTCTTTCACTCCTATGGGGAATTTAGTTATATACCGATTTGTACTTGAGAGGCCTGAAAGGGGTCCTGAAAACGCCTGAAAACGGGTTTTCAGGTTATTGCGCCATCCGATAGAGGGTATCCTGAAACGGCCTGAAAACATGTTTCAGGCGCCTGAAAACGACGGTATCTGGGGTGAATATTTGATTTTGTAGTATGTGAAAGAGGACCTTCTGAAACGGCCTGAAAACGCATTTCAGCCTGCTGAAAACGCTTCTAACGTGTCTAAAATCACATTTGTAGTTTTTATCATGCCACCGGCGTAACAATATGGACCAACAACATTTTATCTGAAAAAGCCATTTTGAAAAGACACTCCTTAATTAAGTGGATTACGAATAGACTCTTTTAAACAGGTACACTTCCGATTAGGACAATGAATCTCAAGGGTTAAAACGGACCTAATTCAGCTGAGGTTTCGTCTGCTGTAGACACTACTTTTCATTTCGCAGTCATTCGAAAGCTAAGTGTGCTTTCAGTTTCAAACTAAATCTTGTGGAGACGTGGCTAAAATGCAATGGGATAACGCAATACAATGCACTATAGTAGAGGTCCAAATGGAAAAAATTGTGCGCTGTGAGTTACAGTTTTGTAATTTTTACCAGAGCTAGAGGGTGTAAAAATAAATATTTTTAGATGTGGAGGGAAAACCAATTCCCCCCCTGAACGAGGGGAGAGGGGGGTGAATGTGCAAACGGAAGGGTTATGTTTAAAATTTTTTCGTCTAATATTTAGGCCTACTATTCATTGTTTGGTATCATTTTCATATAAAACAGACACGGGGAATTCATTTTTGATAATAAACATGAGGATTTTCATACATAAAAAAATAATTATTGGTATAAAGGTAAAATAATCACCGTTTTTATTTTGATTGTTGCGTTATATAAGTATTACGAAGTAAATATATGAAAACAAAAAAAATACTACAAGATAGCAAATTTATTGTAGTTTTAAAAAATATATACTTTTTGGAACTTTCCATGCAAAAATAAGTTGTAAAAAAATTGCACCTGTCGCGTACCTCGAATAAAAAAGGGACGTTGCTTTGATTTATTGTTGACAGTACGTTTCTACTGCGGCAATTTAGCGATTTAGCGTAAACAAAATACTCCATAATGTCTGTTAGGACAAATTGCATCAACCTGGGTTAACCAAGCACCCCGGGTTAAACGTTTATTTCACACGGAATTTGATAATTGATAAATTTCTTTTGAAGTAAGTGACTGACCCGGCATTATACAGAGGATATCCGAGACATCAGCCTATGTGATATTAGAATGGCTCTTGAACTGCTCAAAAATAACAGGGCGTCTAGGGAAGACGGAATTATAGCTGAGCATCTGAAGCCAGGTGGTAAACCAATCCTTATGGCCCTTCAGAAGTTGTTCAACTCCGGAAGGGAGAACGCCTTAGGCATGGAACAGAAGAGTGGTGGTACTGTTCTTGAAAAAAGGTGACAACGCCTTATTGAAGAACTACCGATCCATCTCACTTCCGAGCCATAGTATTTATAAGATGTTTTCAAGAGTCATTACGAATCGTCTTGCACGCAGGCTTGATGACTTCCAGCCTCCCGAACAAGCCGGTTTCCGAATTGGCGTTTCGTAAATGTTATACAGAAGACCGAGGAATAGGTATAACATGCCCCTCTGTTTAGCGTTTAGCGTTTGTGGACTACGATAAGGGGGGTTTCCATGACGTACTAATGTGGTTTAATTTAAGTCGAGAGAAAGGAACAAGGCTATACGAGTCGTGTATCACTGCCCCTTTCCGAGAACCTAAACTGAATCGCATTAGTACGTCATGGTAACTCCCAAGGCCTTCGATTTGATTGAAACTGGGCGTACTGCAGTCTCTTTAACGATACCAAGAAGACTACCGCTATTTCGAAATGTTGAGGTGTTTGTACGAAAGCGCCACTATGTCAATCCGACTCCAAGACCAGAGCTTGAAGCATATTATACTGCAGCGGGGAGTCAGGCAAGGAGGTGTCATCTCCCCTAATCTGTTTACCGCTACACTGGAAGATGTCTTTAAGACTGGACTGGAAAAGGTGAGTATCAACATAAACAGCGAGTACCTCACTCACCTTCGATTCGCTGATGATACGGTGGTCTTGGCTGAGACCTTGGAAGATTTCAGTACGATGCTCGCTGACCTCGGTAGCGCCTTCGAGCGAGTTCGTCTTAGGATGAACATGGATAAGACGAAAACTCCCGTTACAATCGGAGACTAAACTCGAAGGTGTAGACGACTATAATATACCTAGGAGAAGCTACCCAGTTAGGTAGGTCCAACTTTGAGTAAGAGGTCAATCATCGAATCCGACTAGGTTGGGCAGCGTTTGGGAAGCTACGACACATCTTTTCGTCCAATATTCCGCAGTTCTTGAAGACAAAAGTATTTGATCAGTGTGGCAACACACACTGATCAAAGATTTAAAAGAGTGATGACATACGGTACTGAAACGTTGTCGCTTAGAATGGGCCTCATAAGAGAGCTGAAACAATGGAGAGGGCTATGGTGGGAGTCTCTCTGCGAGGTCGTATTAAAAATGAGACGATCCGCAAGGCACAGCGGGTGTCCACAAGGTGGACAGTGAAGGTCTCAGGAGTCCGCCGGCGCAGGACCGGTCATTGTGGCAATCTTTGGGGGAGTCCTATGTTCAGCAGTAAATATAATAATGATGATTTATGAAGTAAACGTTTAACAATTGATTGTCAAATTCCATGTGATATAAACTTTTAATGTGGGTGAACTGGGTTAGTTGTTTAGTCCCGGTTAGTGAAAATTACCTTTATCGTCTTTGGTAATGAAATCATTACCTAATGACACTTGTAAAAATGATTACCCATTCCGATTCATATGATCAGATACTATATATCATACATGTGATCAGATAGACCAGATATATAATTTACACGCGGTATACAATAATCGATAAAATCTAAAAATAGAATCTGATCAAATAAAATTCTTAATAATCTTAGGTTATTTAAAAAAAGAAGATCAGAAAATATTCAATTTACTTTCATATCAATAAATATTTACAATTGTAATATGAACAATGATATGCAAGTACAAAAATATGTATAATCTATGAGCAGTTGCCGGCACAAAAGTCTCTTTTTTGAGATTACGCGGAGGTTTTTATTGGAGGTACGCGTCAGGTTATTTTTTTTTTCAGTGAATTTTTGTATGAAAGACTACAAAATGTGTATATTTTTAGAAACTGCAATAAATATGCTAACTTACACATTTTTTTTAAATTGGATAAGTTTGTTTTTTAATACTTATATGACGCTTAAATTAAAATGAAAACGGTAACTTTTTTACTTTTACTCCAAAAAAATCTACATTTTTATATGAAATTGCTCATGTTTATGATAAAAAATGGATTTTCCAGGTCTGTTTTACACGAAAATGATACCAAACAATGCATAGTAAGCCTTATTAATTAGTAAAAAAATATTAAACGTAACCCTTCCGCATGCACATTCACCCCCCTCCCCCCGCGCTCAGGGGGGAATTGGTTTTCCCTCCACATCTAAAAACAACTATTTTGAGACCCTCTAGCTCTGGTTAAAATTACAAAACTGTAACTCGCAGCGCACAATTTTTCTCAACTTTGTATGGACTGTGACCCTTACTACTAGAACATAGACCGTACGTTACCATCATTTTATATTCGTGTAAATTACCTCGTCCATTTGATCACATGGGAAGAGGTGGTGTCTGATCAACTTTAATATTTCTAGGCGTCGCGTCCCATTGCGTAAACCTGCCGATAGCATTTTCCGGACCTGTCAAGCAAAACACTATTACAAATCCTTCAAGAAAATTACGAGTCGTTATACTAAAAACATTTGAAATTATTTTATAAATTAGGTCAATGCGACTCAACAATAAAATATGTTATAATAAATTGAACAATGAATGTGAATTGATGATTTTTTTATCGAATTTATTTTTCTACAATGTTTTCTTTTAGGTAGTTTTTAATGAGCTGGGTTTATTTTATGTAAATATTTCCTCAGTCACAACTACAATAGTAATTTTAACCAACCGGAGTGTTCGTCGCGTGCCCGTAACCGATTCGCCGCGAGTGCGTCGCGATTTTGCCGCGATCGCGTAACGAATACGCTGCTCAGCCATCAGTAAATCGCTCAGAGTAATCTGAGTCTTGGACAGTCACTAATAAGATTTATTATTACATAATGGATACCAACGCTTGACGCGGCAAACCCTGTGCGCAGTCGCTGCGTATACGTCACGCGGTCGCGGCGTAATCGCAACACCATCGCGGCGAATTGGTTGCGGGCACGCGATAAACACGCTGCGCGTACGTTTCGCTTTCAAATCGCTTGTAAATCGCAAGTGTGATAAGGCCCTAAGTTGTAGACCACAAGACCATTAGTCTGGTACCTGGTTGTGGATCAGAAATCTCTTGAGCGCGCCTCCCCACGCCTGCAGGAGCGGCGCCAACGTAAGCGCAGTTTTGCAACCGAGCACGACAGCCTGCTGCCCTTGCTCGTAGCCCACCGATCCATTCTATACAAGAAATTAGATGTATTCAAATCTTTCTGTACTTGAAGGCATAGCACATGATTGACTATCTCTCATTTATTAATATACTAAGAAATATACGGGATATCTACATCGCGGCGATATACTAACGCACCAATATCAAGTGCTAAACCTACTTGATATAGGTTTTTATATAACGGAATCTTTGTGAAGCAGAAATGGGTACCGAGAATTTAGCGTAAATAAACTCACGTTTTTAATCGTGCGCAACATATTTCCTCCTGCGGGTGTCGTAAGAGTCGACTAAGGGATTGAAGTGTCACTGACCATTATTTGATAAAAAATTGATGATGGGCAGCAGCGTCATCATAGTGAACACATTACTGCGATCACCAATCCGCTTGCCTAGCGAGGCGTCCATACGCATAGTTAATAGGAGAGGCCTACGTCCAGCACTGGACTATGATAAGCTGATGATGAATGATGATGAATGAACATATTTCGGAGTTCTTCATGTCGCAGTGCGCCCAAAGCGTGTGGCAGACGACAACGGGCACATGCAACTATTTTAGGCTAAAGAATATCCACCCTTAACTTTTAGTTAAAGTGTTTGTGGTACCAAGAAAATACTAGAAGGGAGTGCTATGGTTCACTAGTAAAGATAGAGTATCTGTATTTCGCTGGCTGTCTGACTCAACCTCGTATAATAGCTTACGAGGTTGGGTTATTAAAATATATTTATGTAAAAAATACATACATTTCGGATACGAGATGGGTCACACAACCATCGAGTGGTGTCACTAAAAGTAATAATCTTAATGTGGACCTTGACCTTACATCTTTGCAATTGAGTTTACTATTAGTCAAATGATGACAGTCGAGAACATACACAATCCCACACAATACGTAAACACACGAACCACTGCATATGCAATTCCAAGGTTTCGGTAATTTGCCGAGCAGTCGGCATTATAGATAAAGATAAATTACCTGAGCCTCTACTCGCATAATGGAACATAAATTAAATTATGTTTTCCTTTATTTAATTTCTGACTAATTTCCAACGATGGCCCGCGAGTTTATAGTACAAAGGTCTATTTACAAAATAAAGTTGTTGCGCAGTGATGACTTACTTGTGATGAATATTGAAGCACGCTGTATAAAATGTTTTCGTACGCCTCCGGGGACACAGCTCTCAGCACCCGCTCTTGTGTCGATCCCGTCTCACATAGGGCCCCGACTACTTGCAACTAGAGCGCAAATATTTAGGATTAAGACATGCGAATTAAATTGCGAAGCTGAATCAAATATAACTATCAAATATAAAAACCGTGTCAGACCTTTGTCTAATTTATCAGAAAACTGCGATGTGAGCTTGATATTGGCTGCCTGATATATCAGACTGCGGCGATCAAAAAGTTCATAATTCATTTATAGATATATTATTTAGCTGCGACCATATTAATATAACATGGACGTCTAACGCCAGCTAAAAATGCCCCCAAAACTAATTGTTCAATTGTGTCAAGATGGGCAGGACATTTCGTGACACCGCGCATACTTCAGCGCAACATCTTTGACAAATGTTTATTAAATATCGCCAATAAAAAATTTGATGGACCCATCAGAACTATTTTTAAATGGCTGTTTAAGTTTTTATAAGTTGACATTCAAATACATTGCCGTGATGCATTGAAAAGGGGGTGCCACTTGTCAACTAAAATTCAGGACTGTTTTTGGAAGGCAATTTAGTATGGATGGCGTGCGGTTTCCATGTTTTATTTGTTCGTAGATATTTAGATATAAATAAGGATAGCCTGCCTAAAAATTAAAAATGTTTCGCTATTCAGATAGTCGAAACATGTCTACACAGAAAATGATTTACCCATTGCAATCCAGCTTTGCTTGGTTCAAGTGCTGGTGGTACTAAAAGGCCTGGCAAGCCCTCACTGATCATCAATATTAGCTCTTCCGGTAACTGACCTTCATCTGAAATGAGATACAAGGAATCAACCTTTTTTATAAATTAAATTAAATTCTAATCAATAACATGTAGCCCGTTAACACAATAACAATTTTTAAATATTGCAACATTTATAAAAACCGGGATTACTTGAGATAAGTTCTCGTGATTTTTTGTAACAATCCGACTTATTGAAATCTGTGTTGAATTACGCCAAAAAAATCTCACTCTTTATGCCTTTACACACTAGAGTAAGATTATGCCGTATTGAACGTCTAGCTAAACTTTGTTGTTCACATTCGCGAAAACAATAGGTGTTTTAATGTGACAATAGTTTATTTTACCTTTATACTGAAATATAATGGATGCAAATAATTCCAAGCTCTCTGGCAGACATAGGCGATGCGCCACCAAACATAGACACAGCATTTGACAGTGATTCTTTCGTAACGGATACATGTCTGAAAACAACGAAATAGGAATTACTAACTGCTTATTTGCAAAATAGATTTAATCACACAAGCATTTGGATGTTTCACAATAAATAGTGATAGACTCTATTAAGCTAGGTACTTAATCATTAAACTGTTGTATATATGAAAAGTGCTATACCTAAACTAACTAAAACAGACAGAAATTTTAAAGCATTTTGGACCACAGCAGTCACTTGCTCAGGCTCTAATGCTTCGTTAGGCGCGTTGCAAAACTCCACCAAATTCTGAAATAAATAAACTTGAATTAATACCTTTTGGTCAAACAATTCAGTGGCATTTAGAATTTTCTGTTTTAAACTAAGTTGTGTTTATTGTATTTCACTACCATGTAGCTTGGAAAATGTATCTTGTTCATTAAAAGAAGGGCTTGAGTTTGCACAATTAAGAGTGATCGTTCGGAACATAGCTATACACCTTCAAAGAGTCCTCAAGGCAGAAGTTGGGCGCACTAGCGACGAGATTCCGTAGGTTGTTGTCCTGGCAAAGTTCATTCAAAAGGGTGTACGCCTGCAGTAATTGGGACGCGTCTTTATCTCTGAAACAATTTATTTATTCACATTTTGTTACGTAATATTTATCTAAGTTATGATAAGTGATAACAGTCGTCATTTAAAATGGGAACATTTATTATGAAGTAATACAATTAAATTTAATAAGCACGTTGAACCCTTGAAGGGCAAGAACTTATAAAAATATATCATTTCATTAGTACAGTAATATTATAGATAGTTTTAGTTACAAAGACACGCGCTTAGATTCGTATTGTGATTGCTTTGCAAAGTTTCATTCATAGCTAAAATAGAGAAAAAGTAATAGGAAAATCATAAGTATAAAAACTCGGGACTAACGAATTAATGGTCAGTTATGCCTACCTTCCACAGCAACCAGAGCGGACTTTTTAATAGCTCCGTTTAACTCTCACCGCTGGTGACGCTCGCAGTCGTAAGGTGCGCTACACTTCGCCAGCAATGAACTTGAAATGCAGCCTATTAACCTTTAAGTTCATTGGCTTTCACCCATATCAGTGACAGAATAAGTTTCAAAATAAGGAGGGAAATACACTACTACAACCCTATTACGGG
Source organism: Thaumatotibia leucotreta (assembly GCA_025490895.1). Taxonomy (NCBI): domain Eukaryota; kingdom Metazoa; phylum Arthropoda; class Insecta; order Lepidoptera; family Tortricidae; genus Thaumatotibia; species Thaumatotibia leucotreta. The sequence continues at coordinate 17,162 of JALPQI010003821.1, read as the reverse complement.
TTAATGAGTCCGCTCCGTTCGCTGAGGAAGGCGCGTATTAACAATGTTGGCGATGATACCGCCCATACTCACACGACCGCCTTGCTAAAAGTAAGTACACAGCACGACAAGTAGCTATTGACATCGGACTGCCGCACGGCGCCCACGCCGCGCGTCGCCGCTGACAGGCAAAGTAGAAGTCTGCACACGTCTGCACCACCGTACCAGCCGTCCTATGGAGTATCCCATTTGTAGATTGCCTTGTTTTGTAATAATTAAATATTATAAAACAAATGCTTGCTATCAATTGTGAACAAGTAAGTTTCGTCAGACTTGTGCATTTGCACCCACTTTACGCATACCCAGTCACACAAAAGGCGAGCATAATGATCACTGCATTGAGCTGTCAGGCCAGGATGTGCTTTCCACTGGCGACTGGCGGGAGCGATAAACTTTTAACTTTTACGTACAATACAAATGCTGTCTCCTAGACAACCAACGAGACTGATACACTAGCAATTTTGCTTGCAGACATTTCAAGCTCATGCTACTACTATGATTGTATGCATTAACAACTACACATAATGATGTGCTTCTAATGCACTTGCTGCATTGTATCCAAAAGAAAAGCGAGACAATCAGTATGTTAGGTGTTGTTAGCTTTCAGATCTACTGATTAAATATAATTTGGTGTAATTGTATAGGATTAGTCCAAATAATTATATGTAAAAATAGTCACAGGTAACATTATTTCTCATATTTAAATAAATTCATATATACCCCTTAAATAAATCATAACAAAAGAGAAGACACAGAATAAATTCCATATGACAGATAGCAAGCAGTTTTATAAAATGTAACATAATTATATTACCTTTAAACTCATGAGATGCACAACAAATTTCTTAGTATCAATGGTCCTCATTAAAGCATATACTGCAGGTAGGTTTCCAGAGCAAATATTGGCCAACACAGTGAGGGACCTGTGTCTGATCAATTGCTCCTGGGTATCATTGCATGGAACAGTGATCCAGTCTGTCAGCTGCTTCATAAGGACAGGAAGATATGATTCCTGCCAACTTATTATGATGCCATAGGAGATTTCCTGAAATAATTGATTCTGTTACATTCAAAGAAAATGTACTGTATCCTGTATTTAAAAATGTTATGAAGTTTTAACACTTCAAAACCTATGCCATAAGGGCTAGAAAAAATATATAATATAAAATTTCTGATTATGTACCTGATATTTAAGACAGAGGACAGTGAAAGATATAAAATATGGAAGCATTTTCACATGGTAACTTACCTGCATAACCGATAGCAACTTGATTTTCTTGTCATTTGAGATTGAATTTGATAATAACTGAGTCAATATAGGCATGTACCTGAAAGTATATATTGAAGAATAATTGGGATGACTATTTATACTCAGTTCAGAATAAAGATTTGTTTTACATTCATAAACCAATCTAATACATTTTTTAACTAGAAGTGATGCGGAAAATGGCTTGGGGATTTGTGCCTTGTGTGTTGTTATCAGCTATTAAGTTTCGCAAAATTGAACTTATACCTGTATAACTACATAATTATTAATAAAACTTCATCCTCAATAAAGTGCCTAATAACTTTCAGCAATGTCCACAATCACACAGACAAAGCTGCTGAATACTGAGCAATTACGTACTAGAGTACTCGAACCTAGCTACAGCGAGCGCAACACTTACTTGTATGTATGGGTCAGCGCGTGCCGGGCGCTGGGCTCCATGCAAGCCCGGGACAGGACTGCGACGCCGGCCCAGTGCGGTCCGCCTGGCTCCCTCATGACGCGCCACAGAGAGCTGAATAGTGCGCATACTTCAGACCTCCCGGGAGCGAATATTGATAAATCACACGTCGACGCTAACAGCTAACATGTGGGACAGAACAAAATATCGACTAACAACCCGTTTTATAAGCGATAATTCAGTAGATAATAAATAAAAAGTTAAGGATTTTTTTCAATAACTTACGTTTAAATACCTGTTCATTAAACTAACTGACGCCTCGCTATGTGTGGTTTCATACTGTCGTGCAGCATCCACGAATGCCTTTGAATTCGCGTACTTTCCTCCGTCTGATACATTACTACAACTGTTTCCGTTCTCCACACCATCTACTTCCATATTACTCATGAATACTTGTCAATAAATTATGAAAAACACACAATTTCGATATATAAAAATTCTACGATTGAACTAAACACAAAACAATAATAATAACTGTAAATATAAACTTATGTCTCAGGCAGAAGAGTATAGTAAATGTTCAACTGTCCTGAATTTTGAATTTTGAATGGACCATAAACAAACTAGAGGAGCTGTTAGTTTATTTAAATAAGGCATAATGTATACACTTGTAGATTTATAACGCAAATATTATTTCTATAAACTACACTCTTTACATTAATCAATAAATCGTAATACTACAAAAATAGAATAGGAGTCATAGACTGTCTAGATTTTTTTTCTTTATTTAGAAAAGAAATATGGCCGTAATTTTAAAACGGCAATGTACATCGAACATGAAAACGAAAACCTCGAAAGCACTCGAAAGAAAAAAGATAGGTATTGAAAATGACAGTGACAGTCTGACAGTTGTGATTATGAGTTGCCACTATTTGTCTTGTTATGAATTCACAACAAATTTCGCACAATTTTATGAAATCAATCTGAGTGTATGCCTTCATAATAACTAATTGTTGATAATGGGCGTCGATATTGAAGTTCTCTCTCCTGGAAACGGTATCTAATCTTTCGTACCTCCCTGTCCAGTACTCTAAATCTTAGAATATTAAACTACATTTTAACCTTCTTCAAACTTTTAGGATGCACTTATCCAAAGCCAGGTCAAACGGTTGTTGTGCATTACACGGGTACCCTACCAGATGGAAAACGATTCGACTGTTCTAGAGAGCGCGGACAACCCTTTAAGTTTACTCTTGGTAAAGGAGATGTAATCAAAGGATGGGACAGGGGAATACCTAAGGTATGTCGAAGCCAACACAGACATGTAATTGTGTTGATATAATTTGATCGACTATTCTTGTATGCTTGTAAACTGGACACTTATCATGAGCCTAATCAATGATCTTACCAATTGTGTGGATTATCACATATCCTTATACATACCATGATTTGAAAAAATATTGTTTCAGATGTCAGTAGGTGAGAGAGCCAGATTAATATGCTCGCCTGACTATGGATATGGTTCTAGAGGCCACCCTGGAGTCATCCCACCAAATGCCACTTTAGTATTTGATGTTGAATTACTTCATGTTGAATAGTAAGATAAACAAGATATTTTTATTAAGTTAAGTTTCTGTATTTTAATTGTGTGTAGTTGAGTTTTTGTTAAACAATTTAAAGCATATTTAAAAGCATAATATTATTACAACTGGCTTAATCATATATTATTTTTATATCTATATTATATTTTTATGACTGAATGTCTTCTTGCATATAACTACATAAATATATGACATATTGTAAACATTATAATGGTGATTGGATGACTGGATATGAAAATATTGTGAGCTAGGTATTTTGACTTGGTAAGTGACTTAAATATTTTTATAATATACCTGTTATGCCTGGAACTGCTTTAATTATAGTGAATGACAGATTTCGCATTTTGTGTTGATGTTACTGTTCAATATGTTTAGAGACCAACCCGCTTATGCATGAACATTCATTGTCTCATAATTTAATACATTTGGTCAGTATGTCTGCCAAAATGCCAGATTCTTTCCTTTTAATTAACTATTTAGGAGATGATGAATTTTTATGAATAAGCCAGTAAATTCATGGCTGTTTCTTGTACACGGCATTTGTTATATTAAACAGCGTAAATGTACAATACATTAATAGATGTGTCAATCGTGAATCTCTCGTCATCTTACTTAACCTCTTGTGTGCCGGGAATATTATATGTATTCTAATAGTTTTCCCATTTATGAATCTACATCAAGGCATACAAGGGCTTAATATTGAATGTAAAAATACTATTTTATTATTTTTAACTCATAGGTATATTCAAATAAAAATGTCTATTATGCAAAAGTATTAAAGGATTTTTTTTGTTACCATTGGCAAGGCCCAAGTGAGTCCAAGGCAAATGTACAAATACTGATGCTACATTACCACTCTAAAGACATAACTATTAGCAGAAGTCTTTAAAATTCAAAAGACCATATTAAGCCATAATGTAATATAAAATTGTGGGCAATATTTGTGTGATTAGAGAATCACTACTTTTTCACACGGGTAGTAATGTAGATGGGTCAATCAACTTTTTCAGGGCTGCCAAATTTTGCCAACTGCAACTAAAAATGAAATATTTTTTTTATACATGACTGCTTACATATTAAAAAATAGATAAGGTAGCTATATAATGTGGTGTTTTTTTTATCATGATCTGATATCTTATAACTTGTGTATGTGCAGTTACCCAGCGGACATAGGCTTTTCTGAAAAAAATGGTTTGTCCCCTGGGTAACCATATTTATTATGTTAAAAACTATTTTTTTTATTTCTGCACTATCTCGTACGTAGGCAAAGGATCTGGTTTTATTTTAATCATGTTCAAAAGTACAATAATTATTCAATTTTATGGGCGATAGTTTCGAAGGACCTAAAAAAGTTGATTGACCCATATACTATTGCAACTTTAAATAATAAAGTACATTTTAGCACAGAGGCGGGAATGCGATTAGGTACAGAGATCGTCAAATACGTTGCAGCACTTGCAGCAGCCAAAGTACCCCTACTTTGACAGCTGCAGTGTTTGACGCTGACTGTACCAATGTATTCTACACAATTCAGGACAGGTTAATAGTTCCGTGTTATATCATGTGACACTGCAAGGGCTGAAGTCAGTTGGTACAACGTCGAGTCTCACTTATCTAGTTATTTATGATTTCAATGATTTTTATACATTTTAGAATTAAAATATACCTATGACATTATGGATACAATAGAAGAGAAATTAATTACCTTGGAAAATTTCAAGCGAAATTTTGTCATAGAGACAATGAGATGTTCTACATTAGTAGCTGCAGCTGACACTCACTAACAGGTAAGTTTTTTATATAACATATTTTTATAGAATTTAGACAGTAACACATTTATGATATGAGTAAATTACAAATATATTATAACAAAAGTCCCGGGGGTTCATTAATGTAAATTTGTTTGCTTTACTAGGTACCTAATTATTTTTGGCCTTGTCAATGTGCCCATGGATCGGCGACAAACATATGGGGCCCGACATATTAGATTACTCTAATTTAGCCAGGTCCACCCTGAACGAGATGTCTCGCGAGGTAATTGCCGCGCAAGGTTGTTTATCAGTATGGACATGGACCCAAATATTCAAATGTGATTCTGAGTAGTAATTTTGTGGATGTTAAAAACATGGCTCTCTAAACTGTCGAGTAGTTTCTAATGAGTCAATTTAGGATCTGCCCAAATTTTTCGACGTGAAACGAAAAAGACTTTAATGTCGAGGACATCAGCGCGAAAAAGACGTCCATCTGCAAGGTTTGGCACGTATCGGCTCGGCCAACGCAGCATCGGATTTTTCGCTCTTATGCCGTCGACATAAAGCTTTTTTCGCCTGGCTTAAGCCGATTCCGCGTCGATTGATTTGGGGAGACCCTTACACATAGCGGAGTTTTTATAAAAGTCAGGACGCCGGCGAGTACCTAATGTTAATGAAGCACAATGTCGACAAGAGAGGGAGGAGGATATAATAAATTGAGCATTTGTAATTTTTATTTATTCGAAACAACAACTACTAGATACAAGTTTAATAATTATAATTTTGGAGTAACGAGCACCGTGCTACGGTCTTAATTTCTATTGTTAGGTGGGCCAATCTACTTTTCGATCAACACTTTTTTGTCCCGTAACACAGGTAACAATTTCATTAAGTTTGTTAGAAAAAATGCTTATAAATTGTATACGCGTTAGGCCTCACACAAGTTCACGTCGATTCGATACATTTAGGTTCCAACGGTTTTTTCATTGTAAGTATGTGTACCAATAGTATTAATTGTCGTACATTTGTACGTTCATAAAAAGTAACGCAGGAGACAGAAAATATGTCGATCGAAAAGTTGATTGGCCCAGGCACCAAAGTTACACTTTCAGATACGAATCATTAGAATTCAGAAAATAGGGGTGGGTGATTCTCAATGAGCGGTATATATAAATGCTGTGATATACTGTTGACTCTGACCCCTGTAACGAGGTTACTTTTATTTAGTTCACATTAAAATCGGTCGAACAGTAGACTCCGATTTTAATAATAACTCCCTTCAAGAAACGTCAACGATTGCGTAAGTATAGGGCCGGCAATATGCCAATGCTTAGAGCTTGCACTCAATTTCCTACGACCGGCTGACAGCGATGGGCTGTCGTTGAGATTCTGCGGCTCCATGCGGCCATAGAGTGTGAAAGTTCTGTGTGGAATTAGGTCCGAGTTTGCTGCCTTCGGTAGCTCATAACTACGTCAGACAGTAGTAGATGACTTCCCATGGCTCGGTCGGTGCAATGAAAATCCTAAATTATATCTATCGGCTAATAATATACATTAAGAGGATGTGGCCCTGTCGCTATAGCAAAAAGTTACAGTACTTATCAGGACCTGTAACATCGTAAACACTCCATCCATTCACGCAGAGGCGATGTCCCATACTAGTACCTACGTAGACAATAAGCAGTTATAGCGCCGTCACATTTGCGTGAGAATCATCCGACTATTTTGAATACAAGTCTTTATTTTTATCAAAATCAATGTAAATTATATCATTCCGCGGTCGACGGTATCGTTCTAATTACTCTCTTAAAGCTATCGTTAATCGACGGTATAAATAACAATAATAAAATATTTTAAGCTTAAACTAAGTAATAATATTTGTTACATAAATTACTTTTAATTCACTCCAGCCATTCTGCGATGACAAATAATTATTAAATACTTACCGTATTACAGTTTTCGATTCATTTCTTTATTTATTGAATACATAATTTACATTATCTAAATCTAAAATCTCGTAAGGAAATGAATTATAGTAAAAAAATCTTTGGTTTATCTTCTATCCTCACCAGATAAGGTCAACGCAGTCGAAGTAAAAATATCATAGAGGCAGCATGTTCCTAATTCCGTTTTAACTGTTAACGTTAAGAATGCTTGCATTAAATTAGGAACCTGCTGCCAGCTACTGGCTTAAGTAAAAGTAAATGTCTGCACATATTGGCACAAACTAGATATTTTCTTTACTACATGCTGTCTAATTGTAATAATTAATCAGGAACTTGATGTAGATCGATGCTTGGAGTGCTGCAGGGTCTGACTAGGCTTTTGGTAAATTTAACGTCGGCAGTGTACCCGGTAATACTTTTCTCTTAGGAGCTCAATATGTAGCCCTATCGAGTCCACTTCGGGTACACGCCGGAAGTTAATAAAGGCAAAGGGTCTATCCAGCTCACAAGAGCTGTCAAAGTGATCCTTTATCGCTCGGGAGCTCCGGGCGCCCGTCGCCCGTGCTGGCACTTCTTACCAACGGCTGTTCGCGAACCGCCCTGCGGACAGTAGATAGGTATTCATGTTGTTACACTTATTATTACTTACGTGCTCGCACATTACAACCACTTGACGCTACGTAAATACCTAAACCAGTATAGAATGCGTCGTCAGCGGCTCTAAAAATACTACTACTTATATACATCTCAGTTCTAAAAATGTAGGAAGTAGCTACTTTTGGTAGTTATATAATAATTAGTGCACTCGACGGAGTTAGAGTCACTGCCCGATTCGGGCCGGGGTCAATATCAGTACGTTCGGGGCGCAGCACTGAGTTCCCGGAGGCGGAGCGCGGCTCACTGCGGCGGCGCGTTGAGGTCACGCAGACGGAGGTCCGCGAGCGGGTGCGGGTGTTGGTCGTCGGGCCACTTGACGACGACGTTGGTGGTGGGCGGCAGCGTGACGGGCGGCTCGACGACGACGGGGAGGCCGCCCTCGCGGTCGGGTAGCACGTGGCCGATCAGCGCTCCGACGCGCCGGTACGTGTGCGTGGCGGGCGGCAGTGGCCGCTGCTCGTCGTGCGGCAGCAGGTGCGCGACCACGATGACGGCGGCGTCCTGCCGCGGCGCGACGTCGTTCAGCGTGCGCATCAGCGCGGGCCCCGGCGCCGCTGTCTGCGTGGCCAGGCACGTCGACGACCCGCTCACTCGAGCGTTTAGGTTCTCCAACATCATCACCATCTCGTTCATCCGTTCGTCGCACAGCACCGGGTTATCTGTAATAACAACAACGATCCTGGACTATTATTTGGCGTAGAGTTTTAGTTTAATTTTAACGCATTTTATAGGCATCGCAGAGCACAATAGAAGTTTAATTAAATGTTTGTCCCTCTATTCAATGTTTCATAAGAATATAATGCAATGCTACTTAACATGAAAATTATTATAAAATAATGTAAGTGTGGAACCGACGGAGACTGCTTAATAATAATCCACTTCATAATACCACAACTAATAAATACTACAATACTTTACGTAGGTACTTCCTATGTTCATAACATGGGACATTATGGCAATAAACTCCAATAAAACATCTCAATATTAAATGACATGAACATAAAAGTACCTATGTAGGTAGACTCAAATCTTATAAAAATCGCAAAGAAAAGCGCTGTTTATTTGGGTATACACATTTTGTTATTAAATCGCTATTGCATCTTCGCTAAGTGCCTATACCAAAGAGACATGGTAATTCGCACAGCTTATACAGTTTAAATCAAAATTTTGATATAATTTATTTGTGTCGCTTTATACATATTGAAATACCTTTAACGATAGGTGAAATATTTCAAACATTCGGTAAACAAGTGCGGTAATAAGTATATTGGCCTAAACACATGGATGAATGAAATTGTATGATTTTAAGAAAAAAACGTAACGTGTTATCACTTACCTTGAAGGTATATCTTCAGTTTACTAGGTACACCGTTTATGGTACACCGCGTCTTTGAAACGAGGTCATAATTAATGGACCGGATCTTGTTGTACGACAGATCCGCCATACACAACGACGGCAGCCCGTGGAAGTCTTTGTCGAGGATGGTAATGTTATTGTGGTGTGCGATTAGTTCCTCAAGAGAAGGCAAAAAGGACTGAAAGGCAAAAAAGGAATTATATGTACATACACCAAATGGCACGAATCGAAAGAAATACATATCGCTTTTGCTTGCTTAGCGCCCTGTTATATTCTTTAAGAGTACATGTTTTGTACACAATCCTACACAGTCTACACACCTTCGAAGTTTCTTCTAGCGTGGCGATGTCGTTAAATGAAAGATCGAGAACCTTCAAGTCCTCCAGGCCGTTCAGGTCGTCAGATGATATTTGCTGGAGCTGGTTGTTACTTAGGTTGAGTCTCATGAGGCCATGGAATCCGATTAGAGCACCTCCGAGAGTCACGAGATGGTTGTGATCAAGACGCAACTCCAGTACTCTCGTTTCTACGTCGACTAAGTTCTGAAAAGTAAATGAATTTGTATAACGTCTCACAAATTATTTAACTGTTATATTTGGTTTTGTTATTAACTCTTTATTGCAGTTACCTCCATGTTTCCAGTGATGTGATTAATTTTATTATGCGAAAAATCAATGACGTCTAATTTCTTTAATCCTTTAATTTCTTGCAAAGAGAACTCTGTCAATGAGTTGTGAGTTAGGTTTAAATAGCGTAGTGACTTCAGGCTTCTTAAAGAACCGTTCAGTGATTTGATTTGATTATACGAAATGTCGAGATATGCTAAAACTTCCGCTTCAGCAAATTCATCTTCAGTCACCTAAACAGAAAAAAAAATCGATAAGAATTTTTATAACACTGTCGCTTACATTATTTTAATATTTAGGTTTACTTACGGTTTCAATGTTATTAAAGGACAGATTAATTTTTGTTAATTTTCTAGATTTTTGCAGAGCCCCATCCAAAAATTTGATGTTATTGTCGTAGAAAAAAAGAGAGTCTAGTGAAGGCATTTGCCTTAAGTCCTTGGGTAAACTTTGTAACTCATTTGAAGCAGCATGTATGAAGGATATCCTTTTTGATTTCTGTAAAAAAAAATTAAAATCTAGTTAGGTTCGTACAGTCACTTCGTTATTTGCCCAATAAAATTGGAGTCGATAAAATGTACAGTCTAGGTAGGTGTAATTAGTATCAGGAAGAAACACAAACCAAAATAAAATAGGTAACAAAACGTTGGTAGGTAAGTACCTAGTTTAGTTATCCTGTATTATAAAAGTATCTCAAATATTTCACTTACGATGGGCAGCTCATTCTCTAGCGACTTCAGTTGGTTCGCGTTGATAAATATCCACTCCAGCTCATCTAGATCTCTCAGAGCGCCGTTCAGACTGTTCAGGTTGTTGATTCCGAGATGGACGTGCTTCAGAGCTTTTGGTAGCGCGTGTCTTTCTATTTTTGATATCTCGTTGTTCGCTACTAACAAGTGCTCGAGCTCTTGTAAGTCCTGGAATACCATTTTAAATTGTTAGGAAAGTGGTAGGCACATAAGCCGTAACTCCGTTAGCCTAAGTAGATACGTCACTAGGGTAGTATTGTACTTTGCGGGGGCTTCGCGCTCTGACATGATTTTGTAGTAATAGAGTCCCTATTACTCCAAAATCATGTCAAAGCGCGAGGCCTCCGATTTGTGCGGGGCTACTTCTGCTGTTAGGTTAATCCGCCTCTGGGTTACCCATCACGTGGGTATACCCATCTTTTATTTAATAAATACAATCAAAGTCCCGTTCTGGTATAACTAAACGGAACGGAACGGAACGTTTTCAAAAATATTGTACGCAATTAAGGGCTTAATGAAATTTAAAATTACGATGATTTCCGCCGTGTTACGATATTATGTCCTGCAAATTACTTAGGGCTCTTACAAAAATCATGTGATCGTATTTGGCCTATTTTTGAGTACTTTTATTCACTCCAATGGTATCCCCAACGATTGCCACAATTACCTATACTGAGCCACCCGCATCCAGCGGACTGCTGCGACCTTCACTAGGTCATCACAGTCCACCTTGCGATGAGCCTACACACGCTGCGCCTTCCGGTACGTTGCATGAAATACGTGTAAATAATTAAAGTTTATTTTTCAAGTTACTATAGGAGACCCGCCGTCGGGTGAATCCAAAAAACCGATCACTGGTCATCACTGGCAACACACGCCGATCAAAGTCTTCAAGCACTGCGGAATATAGGACGAAAAGATGTTTCGTAGCTGTCTAAACTGCCTAACCGAGTTGGATTCGTTGTTAACAACTTCGTCAGTAAAGTCTCCGATTGTAACGGGAGTTGGTGCTACATGGGAATTTGATACGATTTTCGTCTTATCCATGTTCATCCTAAGACCAACTCGCTCGGAGGCTCTACTGAAGTCAGCGAGCATGGTACTCAAGTCCTTCAAGGTCTCAGCCAAGACTACTATCATCATCATCATCATATCAGCCGAAAGACGTCCACTGCTGAACATAGGCCTCCCGCAAAGATTGCCACAATGACCGGTCCTGTGCCACCCGCATCCAGCGGACTCCTGCGACCTTCACTAGGTCATCAGTCCACCTTGCGGGGGCCTACCCACGCTACGCCTTCCGGTACGTGGCCGCCACTCAAGAACCTTCCCGCCCCAACGGCCATCGGTTCTACGCGCAAGACTACTATATCGTCAGCGAATCGAAGGTGAGTGAGGTACCCGCCGTTTATGTTGATAGCCAGCCTTCTCCTGTGCACAGTCATAAAGACATCCTCCAGTGCAGCAGTAAATAGCTTAGGGGAGATGAAATCTCCTTGCCTGACTTTCCGCTGCAGCAGAACAGGCTTCGTGAGGTCTTGCAATCGGACTGACATAGTGGCGCTCTGGTATAAACAATAAACAATGTAACACTTCGATATAGCGGTAGTCTACTTCGCTCCGTTGTAGAGACTGTAGAACTGTAGTATTGCCCAGGTTTCGATCGAATCGAAGACTTTCTCGTAGCCCACAAACACTAAACAGAGGGGCAGGTTACATATTCCTCGGTTTCTGTATATCCTGACGAATTGTATGGATGTGGTCTACGGTACTAAATCCAGTTCAGAACCCGGCTCGTTCGGGAGGCTTGAAGTCATCAAGCCTGCGTGCAGGACTATTCGTAATGACTCTTGGAAACAGCTTATAGATATGGCTCAGATCAGAAGTGAGAGGTTTTAATGTTTATTTGGGCACAAACGGTACATGTTTCTTATAATGGGTTGGTAATTCTTCAATATGGCGCTGTCACCTTTTTTCAAGAACAATAGCACCACACCTCTGTTCCATGCCTTTGCCGTAAGACAAAGACGTGAACAACTTCTGAAGGGCCGTAAGGATCCGTTTACCACCCGCCTTCAGAAGCTCAGCTGTAATTCCGTCTTCCCCAGGTGCCTTGTTATTTTTGAGTTGTTTAAGAGCCATTCTAATCTCGCATAGGCTGCAGGCCTAGCTCTTAGATCTTCCACCAGATCAACGTCGGGTCTACTAATTGACGTGTATAGCTATCCATAAAAATTCTCTATCTCACTCGGCAGCTCAGGTTTGGATGTAACGATTCTATACCATTCTCAGTTTTTAATTTGGCGAGCTGGCTTTGCCCTACAGACTAGATCCCTTGCGAAAACTTTGGAGCCTTTGTTCTGCTCGATGGCATCTTCAATACATTTAGTACGGAATTGGCGCATATCGCGTGCGAGGGACTTAGAGATCAGTCTGTTGAGCTGCCGGTATAAAGTCGCATCAACCGAAGATTGTAGAACCAGTTCACTCCTTTCTTCGATGAGTTACTGAGTTTTCTGAGAGCTTCCTCTCCTTAGTTTACTTTTTACTATAAAACGAAGTTGCGAGAGAGGTTTATTTTGGCTATGATATGATTATCTTTCTTTCATTGCATATTATTTTCGATTAATACTCTTCCGTGAAGACTAAGTATAGTCAAAACAAGGCCCTTATTACCAACTGGATGAAAGAGAAGGGCAATAAATAAGGCGCATTTTTTTAAAAGTTTGTGTATTAATAAGAAGTAATCACTCTATTAAATATGCGGTACTCTGTGGTTCCGTCATTGTCACACAGATCAGTCAGTTTTGAACCATAGCTTGAAATTATGTAAATCTTATTGTGACATGATGTCTGTCTTTTTTGATAAGCATTTTCGTGAATTAAATATTATTTCGTTGAGTACTTAAATATACTATATTCACGGAAGAGCATAATAAGATAACAAAAATAATGAAGTGGAATGTCGCAGCAGTCGGATGTGGAGGAGACAGACGATCGCTGCTCGCTCGAGGAGTGTCGCCCCTCCACCTCGCGGGGCTTGTCGCATTCCAGCGGTGACTACTCCCAGTACTCCAGGGGCTCGATTAAGCGACATCGAAAACAGTCTCCTTCGCGTCGTTGCCCACCGATATGCAACAGACCTTGCGCCATTGCCGACTCCGCCACGAAACTACTCGTACGTCCTACTTTTAAAAATAAGTGGCGTTCTATCAAGAGCTTCTTCGAAAAACGTATCAAAGCTCCTCGCAGAAAGCAAAAGCAGCCAAAAAAAATGGTAGAAGTGTTTATCAGGGACTCTAAATCTGCCAATGACGATGTATCATTAAAGTAAGTTGATTTTGTGATATATTATTCAGTTCAGGCCTTATTTTGTTTTAATTCGTCTGTATCTATAGCACACTCGCATATCTTAATGAGTGTTTATTTATTTATATGATGACATATCAACTTTAATGTGTTTAATATCCTATATTTCATAATTTGTTTGCTCGCGCGGAATGAACACGAATTATTAACGCGTGTCGTGGTATATTAGGATGGTGGTAGTATACAAATTTACGGGTGTTGAAACTAGATACCCTGGCTTGTAAAGAATGCCATTAAGTATAAGTATGGAGAATATCTTTGTTGTCAGGCAGCGTCACAAAAAATCTTTAACCCATCGTGTGCGGGTTGCACGGATCCGTGTACGGAAAAACTAAAAGAAAAAAATATTTAGGTACTTTAGCTTCATCTTCGGTGAGGTTGAAAATCTTATTTCGGTACCTACAAGTCGAGGCACCGATGCCGCACGGCGTGGCATCGATATCTGAATCCGACGCTGATCATTCATTGAATTACGTAATGTTAGGAAAATTTATTAGGCACGAAATTCGTTTTATGTGTACACGGAGATCTTACCGCAGGGTCTTGGTATGTCAGCAACTAGCACAACCGATTGCTCGCGGATTTCTCACGACTACCAGTGTCTTTTTAATTAACACTATAAAAAAATACGGGTAATAGCTACTCGCTGTCAAATATTGCATGTACCGCATGGTGTGAAACATGGTCTTGGTCAACTCGCTGTCGGGCAAGCTGACTGTCCGTTAGAACAGAATTTTAGAACAATATTTACTTTGAAGTCGTCCTCGGTCAGCTTGGAGATCTTGTTACGGCACAGGTCCAGGGTCTTGGCGTGGGGTAGGTGGCGCATGACGTGTCGCGGAATCTCGGCCAGCGCGTTATCCGAAATACTGAAATAATCCACCAAGTCCAGCTTCGTGAATGCGTTCTCTTGCAGCACACTAGAAAAACAAGAAATATACGTTAGTTAAATTAAATGAAGAATCCTGAATAATATATGGTAAATAACTTTGTAAAGTCGGTTGTCGTCGAAGAGGTTCATGTCTTCACGTAGAATAAAAAAATCAGAGAAATGCTACTCGTACATCTGTGGTACCCAAATTGATTATGAATATATTAATACCGAATAAGAAGGTAATGCAAATCGGAAAAGATCGTTAGTAGCATAGCTGCTCTGCAGGACTAGCAGGAGTGTAAAGAAGACATTTCATGCAATGTAGCATAAGTATTGACAAATTATTACATCATTCGATCACTAATAGAGTTAAACGTATACCTATTTTTAACAGGAACTATATTATATTAGAATGAAAATCAACAGTAGGTAATGCCCTTTTACGCGTGTGTTATATGATTTGTAGGTACTCGTCAAAGCAATTATGTATACAGACATGTCATGATACGGGCTATCAGTAGCATTGCTTTGAACTCGAAAAGATGCAAATCAGAGTTTATTTACCCTTATCATCATCAAATAATGATATGTTACAAATATTTGGTTTAAGTCGAGAAGTATGTTCCGGCAACATTTGATTGGGTATTTAAAAACGATGTCCTGGTTCTAAGTTGGTACTTAGCTGATAAACATAGGTAAGCAACTACATCGGACGTCTAGCCATCGCTATCATATTGATGACCCACAGCTATCTATTTATGATCACAGACGTATTTGACTTAATTTCATGATGTGATTGTGAATATATTTAATCCGTCAACTGTAATTGAGATAAAGAGCAACTGCATATCAGTAAGCGTCACCAGGCTCAATAAAAGTCCAGGGTAAAAATAATTCTTGGGACAAATATAACTTTTATATCTCTCTGACCTGTGACATCCAAGTCTAGTAGGAATCAATTGTGATGAATACGTTTCTACGGCTAGTACACTGAGAATGCTGCATTTTTCTTATGTCATTCCGTTCTTTCTTTAGGCATAAAAAAATTTGGTAAATACGTAGGTACCTACTGCCCGTGATTCAATATACTGCTTAACTTTGTAATTACTTAACTTTTTTGCTTACTTTACATTATGGTGGCTATATTTCAATCATTTTGGTAGATTTGGATATTGTTATGATATGTACCTACTTTAATTGTTGCGATAGAATATAAAGTGTAAGTGTAACCCGTTTGAAGGGCAGATGGAAGTCGCTTTAGCCGAGAAATGTGAGAAATCTCATATGGTAAATCTTTGAAGTTAGGTTTCCTCGAGGGAGCACAGGCTCGTAGGTAAGCGTACAGCGGTAAAATAGGTAGTGGGATTAGCGCTCGGAAGATGATGATATTGAAAAGCTGTTGGGTTGAGGCAGCGTAAATAGTTATATAGGTAAATATACAATTCGCTGCTGTCGATCGGAATGATTACCATGGGATTGGAGTGTTCGCGTCCCATGATATTGGAACTTATGCTTGGCGTGACCCTTTTTTTTAATTAATATGCAGCAAAGTATATTGTTTCTAATCTGTGAGCTAAGTGGGTACATAAAGGGAGCGAAGCATGTAACTGCGTTTAGTAAACACTAATGTGAAGGGGTCAACGTTCCGGGGTTATCGGTGCAGGGGCGGCGCCAAACGGCCGCATGGTCGTCCGTCGGCGCCGCCGTATAGGGTCACCAGATACTAATTCAAAGGTCCTGACGGAATTCCTGATTTTGGATG
This sequence comes from Thaumatotibia leucotreta, assembly GCA_025490895.1. Classification (NCBI taxonomy): domain Eukaryota; kingdom Metazoa; phylum Arthropoda; class Insecta; order Lepidoptera; family Tortricidae; genus Thaumatotibia; species Thaumatotibia leucotreta. The sequence continues at coordinate 764 of JALPQI010003821.1, read as the reverse complement.
TGGAATACTGACAACATCTTATGCTCACCTTACTTATTCGTTTTCAAGTCGTGACATTTTTATGACAAGTTAACCCATTTCGAGTCAGCATTCAACAGTTTAGGTTTTTAACCGACTTAAAAAAAGGAGGAGATTCTCAATTGGACTGACTTTTTTTTTGTTGTATGTATGTTACCCGATATCTCCGAGAATCGTGAACCGATTTTAATTATGTTTGTGATCGAACGTATATAACCCCGAGATGGTCCCGTTGGCACCAAGTTGGGGTCTGATGATGGGATCTTGGAGAAATTGAGGGATCTCTTCAAATGTTATAGGTCCATACATGGCTAATCCAATTTGCATTCAGAAAGTAGGATTTGATGATAGGAAACCAATGACGGAAACCACAGATGATAGGATCTTGAAGAAATCGGTTGAAGCTGGTTGTTTTTAAATTTTGAATTTAGTGATTATAAGTGTATCATTTCATGAATACGTCGAATCTCATTTCCGCGTTCCGACTACAAGTAACTGTAATTCCTGGCGTGTTAGCAAATACCCGGATGCCTGGTAACCCTGTGCTACGTGCAAGCATCCGCTTCCTATAACCAATACAACCATCTACTGTCTCCACGCTCAATTCCGCGTTATTTTAAAACTACTTAAACTAAGACCATTCATTAGTACAAACGACATTCATGATATCTGGGAGTCCAAAGTTTTGGTAGGATAACAGTACGAGGTGCAAACATAATATAAGTATTTATATGTAACTCAACAAA